>JBAJNP010009465.1:0-18110 GCA_036877545.1 Yasuhikotakia modesta
CTTCGCATCGCTACACAACGGGCCAGTGCAAGTATCCGTATTATGATGCATAAGATATAGTACCCCTTTTTATTAAGGTGATTCAAGCGATAGTTGATGGTCTATGCAGATGCGTTAAGTTGATTGTAGATTGCCATTCTGTTCTCTTTTCTATCTTTCCTGCTTTCCTCTATCTCTTTGTGTTTGTTAAATGCTTATTCGTTTAGCGTTAGTTTGTCTGTGTAGTGTAGTTAATAAATGTTTTGTATTCACCTGAGATTGTTTCTGTGTTTAACTGCTCATAGACTAACGTCACTTAAACTTGCCGATCTTGTTACATGCTCTGAAGTAGCACGTATATCAGTAAGAAGTTTATTTTCTAGTGGCCATAGGAAATAATATTTCTTAGAATTAAGGTACAATTAGAAATGTTTCGCTGGACGAATACATTAATTAATTGTTATTATTAGTTCTGCTTGTTCAGATAGAACATCTATACATGTACATACTACGTAATTTGTATAATTGATTACAGTTAATTATACTTATTATTACTTTTGAGCTAAAGCTCAAATTCCCTCGTTTCAGCGGAAGATAGTGTTTTAAACAACGCTTTCTAAACCGGCTGACACGCTACAAATACATTTATAGGTTTACCAGCATAAGCATTAACATTGCATCAGGCTAAACCTGAGACACCTTCACAGCCAATGCAATACAAACTGAATGGGCAGTTCACATCAAGAGTCAAGCAAAAATACAGCGTATAAAATACACCAAATTTTCTTTTTTTTATTGGCCTTCAAGGTCCTATAAGGGGTCTTGTCACTGGTCATTACAAGCCTGTTTCCTCATGAAACACACAAGTAACTGAAATTCAAATGCATGCAAAACACTTCTGAAAACATATTAACCAACTGCAGTCAATTGGATTACTTTAATTATTAATGTATGTGCTCTTTAGAGATTCAACATGCTGGTATACTTTCAACAGCATTAAAGCAAAGAAGGGCCAGGATATTACAATATGTAATAATATAATTTAGGGTGTACTAACACTAGGCACACTGCACACTCTGAAAGCACCAGAGTGGTTGTTTAATTATTTACCAGCATAGAAAGCAAAAAAGACTGGCCAAAACTAAATGTTCCTCTGTATACAGAGGAAACCTGCTAAAATTACAAAACACCAAAACAATATCAAACAAGGATTCATTCCCTTAACACTGTTACACCCCATGTTATAAGAACAAAACCAGTTGAAATAAATGCATAAAATCATCACAGAACTATCACAATGCATATCACTGTGATAAACAAATGTATCTTATATGACAATTCAGTATCACAGTGTGAGAAACACATCTCAATTGCAACACCACATTTGAATACACTAAGGTGTGACTCAATCTACCACCTACAGCATAGAATTATTATTACCATGTGTTTTCTTTATTGTCTTTGTCTTTACAGTATAGGCGGTTGAAAGTCCAGCACTGTATGCTTTCAATGTATTGAAAAGAGCAGTAAACATCATCTGAACATCTATTTTGGTATTACACAAAAATCGCATTTAGAACAAGTGTGAGACAACGATGATAATGACATTTTTGGGTAAACTAATCAGTGCCTCTTTCTGGGACTGATCCAAGATTTTATATATTATTTTCTCAAAAGAACATACATTCCCCACAGCAACTAAAATAGTTCCATCTTACACCTCCATTACAGCACTTCTAAACTAAGTGAAATCGACTCTAATTGCATTCATGGCTTTGATATGAAATATTAATAAAAGACATGGCCAGGGTAGGAGTACCATGAGAGCACCACAGCTCCCCCATCTGAGACAGAGAGAGAAAAGGTAGTCAAACGATTTGCTATAAGAAGAGAGGGTTCAACAGCAGGTGATGTGTCACCATAGCAACAGGGGCCAGCATCAGAGAGTAATTGCTTCCTGTGATTGTGGCAGTCTCTCTTTCTCTCAGACAGTAGAAGCTGACCTCCTGACAAGAGCTTCTTCTTAAAAACACACCTGCCATTGTGCAGGTACTCATTAATATAGCCACTGAGAAGGTGAGGCCAAACATTTAATAAAATAGTTTGGAAAGGAATATAATGACTTTTTGCTCATTATTGAGCACTGCAACTTTTGTTTATTTGAGGTTATATTTAATTTGTTCTATTTCTAAAAGTCTTAGGCAATGGTTTAATTGTCTGTTGTTCTTTCATTTGTAAGCTGCTTTGGATAAAAGTGTTTGCTAAATGCCTACATTTAAATGCTTTCAATATATGCAATTCATAATCAGTCACTAAAACTCTCAGAAACATTTTATTACATTTTTTCCCATGAAGTCAATGCCCTATAATGACAAAATAACAGTATTCAGACCCTCTACTGAGTACTTAGTTGAAGCACCTTTGGCAGTAATTACAGCCTTAAGCTTTTTGGGGTTTCTTTTTGATGATCCAAAACAAGCTTAGCACACCTGGTTTGAGGGATTTTTCTGCTACTCTTCCTTGTAAATCCTCTCAAGCTCAGTCTGGTTGGATGGGAACAGTCCATTGTCAGATCTCTCCTGAAATGTTCAACAGGGTTCAAGTCAGGGCTCTGGCTGAGCCACTCTTGGACAGTCACAGAGTTGTCCCTAAGGCCTAAGCCACTTCTGTGTTGGCTTGGCTTTGTGCTTAAGGTGATTGTCACGTTGGAAAATTACCCGTTGGCTCAGTCTGAGGTCCTGAGCACTATGGAACAGGTTTTCAATTAGGATATCTTTGCTTTGTTCTGCTTTCCCCCAACACTGACCAGCCTCCCAGTCCTTGCTACTGAAAAACACCCATACTGATGCTGTTACCTCCATGAAAAGGTAGCAGTTGCTTGTTTTCTCCAGATATAACGTTCTAATTTGTGCCAATCAGTTCAATAATGATTTCATCGGACCAGAGAATCTTGTTTCTTTGACCTTATGACTTTGTTTTTGCTCTGATATTCATTGACAGCAGTGATGTTTTTATGAAGAGGTTTGCATCTTTTCAAATTATGGCCAATCAATTTACCAAAGGTGCAGAAAGGTGAATTTAAAGTGTGGTCCACAACATAAAATAAAACAGTGAAGGGGGGCTGAATACTTGCTGAATATAATAATATAAATATTATTATTATAAGAAAACAAAATATTTAAATGAACAAAGGACAACTGATGATCCTTGCATTTCCCATCTTAATTAAATGCAAAAGGTCACAAAGATGTACCCAATGCACCCAAATGCCATCCTGTATTGCCTGAAACAACACTGTTTTTTGTGGACATACCTTCAAGAAACCACAGCCACTTTTATATGTACATGTGTACATGTATATGAATATCAATCATGTTCAATGTCCAAGAAGAAAGAAAATCCTGTATATTTCATAATATAAGCTTTTTTGAGAAGTTAACGTCATTCAACTAGTTCTAGTTTAAGCTAGTTCAACTAGCTAGTTCAACTAATGGTGGATAGACAGAATATATCTCTTACACTTGAAGGCTATTTTGTTCTAATTTGATGTGAAAAATTTCTCTTTCCCTAATACCACCTGATCCTAAAGCTATCAGGCATCTAACAGTGTTGTTCACATTGTCTCACCCAAATTCATGCTTCGGTTGCATATTAGTCTATAATAAAACTGTGATCAAGCAATTTTATGGGGTTTTTAAGTTATTATCCGTCACTGACAATAGAGGGTCTCCTGTCTAGTGGAGGGATGGGAAATCATAATAATGCTGCAGATCACAGATTAATTATAGATTTCATTTATATTTCATTCTGCACATTTGACTTGTCCTATCAGATATCTAATAACATTCAGGGACATTCAGTATTCAGGGACGCCCTGAGAGCCGGTCAACCAAAACCAGAACTGACACTTCAACATCCAGACGCCTGTCAACATCTACTCTGACTTCAGCGATGTGTCTTGTTCAAGCCCCAGAGGTTTCACTGAGCCACTGTGAGAGACATGCAGATGCTGCAGACTGTTGGAGGTCAAAATGTACCCTTTTTACTTTAGTAACAAATGTTCCAAGTCCTTTTATGTATGATTTACTGGTGCAAGTTATTGTAAAGAAAAATCTTTCTTTTCTGCTGAACTATTGCTCACATCTCACCATCTAATCAAATCACAGTGGATAAAATCATGTGCCACTCTCATGTATTACTCTCAGATACACTCCAATGCTGAAATAAAACGTGTATGCCCATGTTATCTTCTGTACAAGAACAGTTTCCCAAAAAGTTAAAATCCTTGTCATTATCTAATGACCCATCTGTCATTTTAAACTTGTATCTTTTTAAGTTTGACAAACAAAATCTTCTGTTGAACAAAGAAGAAATGTTTCTTCTATGTGTGCATACAATAAAAGCCAAGATAAATATACTACAAAATATATTTTTTGCTTTCCTCAGTCATACAGGTTCAGAATGGCATAAGGGCCAGTAAATGAAATACTTTTTGGGGGCGAAGGATTTAAATATGTCCATAATAATTTAAATATCTTAACAAAAATATTTAATTAATAAATTAAATAACAGAATTAGGTAACAGATTCTGGACAGTTTAAAAAGTAAGAAAAGTGAAAGTGACATGTTTTGTCCGATTTGACTGCAAGTCATGAACTCACATCCACAGCAGTGGGCAGCTATTACTGCAGCACCCAGGGAGCAATGGGGGTTAGGTGCCTTGCTCAAGGTTATAGGGAATAGTTTCTTACCAAGATCAGTATTTGGTCCAGCCAGAACCTGTCTAAACTTGTCAAGTCGTGATGCCTCTCTCTCTGTCATGGCTGGCGTTCCAGATGTGTTCTGGTCTGCCATGCGGGCCACCAGTGGAATCACAGGCCTGTGTGGAAGTGACTGTTGTCTGTGGAGTCCTGCCTGCTCTCCTCCCACCTCTGACACATGAACACACAAACACAAGACAAAAACACAACTTTAATGACTACGAAAACAGCACAGCCTGCTCTCTTACTCTCCTCAGCCCATTAAACTTAATTACAGAGGCTGAGTCTATTCCTGAAACACCCTGACAACAGGACATCAGTGTGCCGGCAGGTCAGAGGAAGCTGTTATCCAGCTAGTGGCAATGAAACACTAATGAATCACATTAGTTTAGTACCATAAGAGTGTTATGTTTAAATATGCCTGAATTGGCAGAATTCGCCAAAAAAGCCCTTTCTAACAGAAAGCAACAAAATGCAATGTCTTCACTTTGCAAAACATTGTTGCAGTGAACAATTAATGTTTGGTCAAGCACACAATAAGGATATACAAAGTTGTTGTGTCATCAATGTAAAAAGCATTCAACACTTTGCTTTTTTTGTCAAATGACTTGTGTGAAGTATACTTTTGAACAGATGAGTCAATCCACAATTTGAGGGTGAGTCATGGCAGTCATATTAGTGGATGACTGGAATCTTTATGAGCAGGAGATAAACAAACACATGCATCGGAAACAAGGTGTGTAAAGTGTAAACAGGCGGGTCAAAGAAATGGATTTGGACTTAAGATCGGAACTGCATTAAGATATTGCCTCCTATCTATGTCATAAATGAGTTTGCAGCAAATTACCTGCGCTTGATTGGATGACCTATGCATGTGCAAAAGTTTTTTTATGCATCGAGTTTTAGCAGTTAATAACATAGTTGCCTTTATTCTGCTCACTGGGAGCTAACAGATAAAAACTAAAAAAAAAACATTGCTTTTTTTGTACTAATATGTTTTCTTTAAAGCTGCTTTAATGCGGTGCACACTGGGAAAAGACTATAGAAATTCCCACAATGGGACAAGCAATTTCACCAATAATAAAATAAAATAGCTGTTCTGAGACCCATTGAGTATCATTTTATAAATCATGTTTAATGCTATTAATAATCCAAGTACAGCCTTAAAGATTCTACCATTACATTGTTTATTTTTCTCCCACTCTTTTACACGGTGTTCAGATATTTTATAGCATTATTGCAAATCCCTTTTACTCAATCTGTATGCATTTCTTTCTAAGTGCCACATAAGCTGTAACAGCATATCTTGCTTAATGATACCAGTCATCTATTATGTTTATTGGCTTAATGTCACATAGATAAGTACATAATGTTTCAGTCGGATTTCTTGTGGTGAAATCACTGAAATAGGTTTGAGCTTTTGCATACAATAACAGTATTTCTGATCTTCTAATGGTTCAAATATAATGCAATTATCATCAGTTCAGTCAACTTTATATTCCTAACACAATTACAATCTTAGCATTTCTTATTAGTTATACTAATATACATCTTATACTGAAAAACAAAAGTTGCAATAGCAGAATGAATGCTGTATTCAGTATGTACACATTTCTGTTTTTTTGTCTTCTGTTTTTCCTTTCATGTTAAATGATTTGAAACCTTACAACACTGTAAAAAAACAATGAATAAATAAATTTACATTAAATTGAATGTAAACGCACTCACGTTTAACATTCAATAAAACTTTACCCTGTTTAATTAATTTGGTTACACTGTTTCAGTTTCTTTCAATAATTATGCATGTTGCTATGCAAATGTAATTATTTTTGCTGTGGTTTTGAAATTGGTAATGAAAATTGTCAAATTAAGGTGGTATTGGATTATACAGACTTAATTGTTAACATGCTAGTCCACTGTCAGTCATCTATGACCACTGAGACAGTGAAAACAGAACACAAGTAGAACTGTCTATCATAGCAAAGATAGATGACAGCAGACAGTATCAATGTATACATCCCTGTCTGAGCTCACAACTGACTGTGTATCCAAGCAAAATGCTACATACACAACACTATGTAAACGCTGACATGAACAGCAGCGAATTCATAAAATAAATATGCCTGACCTTTCAATGTCACAGGCTGCCAATTACTCACACAGGTTGAAGCAATTATATTTACATTAAGAAAGAGGGAAACGGTCTGATCCAAAAAGTCCTGCACGTTTTGATTTTGGATGTCCTACACATTTCCAAAATGTTGTTTTTATGTACTGTAATAGACTTGTAGAATTTAAGTATTTGTAAAGCTTCTTCTATTTATTTATTTTCCATGCAATGTAATTTATTTATTAAACATTGACCCTTAATTTTTGTTCTTGGTCCTAGCACTGATTTTAGTAGCACATTTTGCAGCTCTGAATTTAAAAATAAAACATTGTCTGGAACCACATCTATTTCTCACTGCGTGACTCTCCTTGGGACCAGGTGGTCCAAGGAGAGTTGCCTGATTGACTAGATGACTAATTAGTCTATATAATTAGGTTGGTTTCACGTTTAATTCACGTTTTCTTAGAAGGCCTTTACAAATGATCCATCTGTGCATTTAAATACTGCTACATGACAAACAACATCATAAAAAAAGAACAAAAGGGGTCTCAAGACACAATTTTAAAAGAACTGTTCTTAACTACTCTTAAAACTATAAATTTAGACTCTTTAACCACCATTGACTCTTTAACCACCATTAGACTCATTTATCTGCATCTGGCCACATTTTACAACAGCTGATTTTAAAAGTTTTCAGAGAGTGTTTTACTGTAAAAACATGCAACTCCTTCCTAGCTTGGTAAACCACAACCAATACTGTTCTTAAAATTTTGTAACAGTTTAATACCCAATTTTATTTAATCCCATAATTTTTTAGAGCGGGTTGTCATAAACCAGTCAGTGATTATACTATTAAATGAAAGTGAAATGTTGTTTCTAGGTGCAGCAGTAACAGTTATGCCTCAAAGTGAGAAACACAGGAAAAGCTGACTATATCAGACACCTAAAAAAACACACTTTAAAAACTAACTAACTTGTCAGATTTGTAAACACAGAGCCACCAACAACTTGTACTGACCGTTCTGGCAACTCTCACCTTTAGGTGAACCAACAGGTGCTTCACTGAGTGACTTCACCAGTCTGATATCACTGTGTGGAAGAGGATCTGAGCTTAATGAAAGATCTGTCATCATCTCTGCACCTTCCTCTCTCTCCTCTTCATCATCTGGCTCTTCCTCATCTTCCTCGTGTGTTTCTTCCCTGTCTCTTTCGTCAGGTTCAGCAATCTTGACCATCTGCTGCTGTCGTTTTTCCTGTAGCTTGCTGTGGTTTTCTATCACCTTATTGGCAGTTTCCATGACAACCTCAATGTTGAGATTCTGGGCTGCCATGGCTAGAAGTTCATCGTCATCATCCCCCACGTCCCAGGCATCACTGGTAATGCTCTCAAACTCTTGAAAGGTGGTGGCTTTCTTTGGCTTTCCTGGTGTACTGGTAGATGGAGGCTTATTTCCAGCTTTCATTAGGCTAAAATTTAGATGAAGTTGAAAAATTTAAATGTCTTTGTGGCTAAATAGCAAATACAACAAAATTAATAATAAACTAACTTAAAATAATGAAAAAACCTAATTAATAATGAACTAACTAACTATTGCAAAAAAATCTTATTACAAATGGATTGTTTAGGCACTGAAAACTTAAATCTCACTCTTGTTTAATAACAAATTAATTTTTACCAAAAAATAGTCTAAAGGGAAATTGCAGTCATGCATAAAAACAATGAAAGATCCCAAATGCGTGAAAACCAATCAAACTTAAAATGTTAATGTGGCTATTCTGTAAAAATTAATAATCAAGTAGAAATTTTATAGTTAATAATGAAACATAAATTTTACAACAGTTAAATTAGATGTGATCTAACATAGTCTGTTATGCTGGGTGAGTGGGAGTTAGTTAAGTTGATGGCTGAAAACACCCATATTGCATCACCATTGGTCAATCAATGTCACTAAAGTTGCCAAAAAGTAACAATTCTCAGTAAATAAATGACTTTTTAACTTGGTAACTGCAAATGACTAAACAGTAACTGTTAAACAAAAGCCAGCAAAGCCAAAAGTCAATTTAAAATCCTGTGTTGTTGATTTTCCTACCAAACAACACAGTACTCTGATAATATAAATTCAAAGTAAATACACTTTAAACTCACAAAATGTAAATGGTGCACACAGTGAGTGGCTTTAAAAAAATTATTTCCCAATAAGGAAGTGCTAGTTTTGTTTACATTTTTAGCCTGGGATCCATTTTAACCAGGAAATAAGACACAATGTATGATTTGTGCTATGAAGGTGGCATTTTAATATCACAATTGCTGACAGATACGAAAATACAAGCCTGTCGTAGAAATATTTTGATGCAAATGCAAAAGAGGCGGCAGTTTTGGTGTTGCTGAGGCAGGCTGTTTCACATCCCATTTTAGTGGGCATGGTTTGTTTATTCATTACAGTACAGCCTGTAGCTTTGTTAAAAATAACAGCATGTTCTGAGGTGGTATTAGCCCAGTATTGGTAACACGTAGCAATAGTTAATTTCAACATGTCATGCTCCACATGCTCCAATGAAACTAATGAGAAAAAATACCATAACAAATTCTATAATTTATAAATTCTAATGTGCATGTTTCAGCACCGCTAATAAAGAAAAAAAGTTTTCACATAATGAAACACTACCCAGGCTAATATAAAGTCATCAGGTGTCAACTTTCTTAGAAAGCAGCATCTACTTTAAGATTCAGAGAATCAGAAGAATTGTGCTTACTTGGAATGGAGCAGAGGGTCAAATGGGGGATGCTGGGCTCCATACACGTGCTGGATACTGAGAAAAAGAACAGTGTTACCATAAACTAAACAACAGATTTCAATCTATATTTTCAATTCTTTTACCATTATTTATGTGCCCTGAAACTGGTCTGACAAGTCAACAATGACACAACTAGCATCTTTTACATACTATAAACATGCATGTCTAAACTATAAACATGATTCTATTAATAATTGCAGAAAATTATTACGCTATATCTTTATATCTACGACTATATCTTTATAGTCACAAAATCAATTAATAAACACAAATGGTGTGTTAGTATAGTAATTATGTGGTAATATGGATTGTATATCAAGTGCCATGGTATTACCATTTAAATGTCATCACAGTACTTTTTTCCAAGCACTTGTCAAAAAGAGGCCCAACAGCACCCTGCTAACCGGCTAACACTTGACTTAAGACAAACAATTAACACGTATTTCTTTAATCAATATATCTGATATAATCACCATATCCGATGTAAATTGACCATACATGGAAAAGACATCAGTCATGATCAACACAACTTAATGCATTGCCATCAATGCAAACATTCAGCTGTACAGCTAGCTCACAATCACATGAGTTAGAAACAGCCTAAACAAGACTAAATTTCAATGACACGTGTAATTTTAGAAATATAGAACTTGTTTGTCAAGTTGTGAAATGATAAAATGCTACTTCGTTAGTTATATTTATAATTTAACACATATAAACACACATACATAAAGCTAGCATACAGATATTAGCATGAACACGTCACTTACTTCCCAGGAACCTTGGCTGTGTTTCTCTTCCAGAACTGCTTTTTGTTGTTGTCACCTGACATCTTTTGCCCTCTGATCGATCAGTCATTAATTAACTAAACAAAATAAAGCTGATTAGTTATCCAAATGTAGTACGAAGAGTTTATTTACGCCCCAGTTTCTCTTCGCAAACTCAGAGAGCCGCCATATTGGCACCACCCACAAAAGAAAAGTGCAAAAGTGATTGGCTGATGGCAGTCATAAGTGGCTGTTGGATAGCCAATCACAAGTGACTATGTATACAGCTACCCCCAAATTCAAGTACCCCCAAATGCTCTGGATAGTGTTTTAACACAAATAGGTATTCTTTTAATGAAAATATTTTGAACCAGCAAATATCAGTGTGTGTCATCAAATCATACTTTATCACATTTTTTTCATTTTTTTATTACAACCCTTTAAAATCACCACTCAGGCTAAATGAAATTATAAAGAAATGTGTAAAGTATATAAAATACAATATTGTTTAACATATTTTAAAACATATACATGATCTACTTTTTTATCTACTTTACTTAACACATTTAGTTTAGCACAATTAACACATATACCCAACATTTAGTGAGCAGACATCATCAATGTTTATATAAACAGAAAGTATAAATTAGAAAGTATTTACAAAAATAATATTTACATTTAAATGTTTCCGACAAAGAAATGGACGGACTTCTGTCAGCTTGTTAAACACATCATGATAACATCATAAAACATGTTGTGCCCCCTGAGCCAATTTAAAGCTGTTACACATACAGGGGAGTAATAGCACTTAATTATGTAAACTCACAATCCAAATTCACACCTAGTTCTAGCTCTATTTTTGAAAATATTGTGTCTATAAAAGCACATAATGTATACACATATAAACTGTATACAACAACAAAACTTATAAAATGTATACAACAACAAAACTTTTGAAATACACTATTACAGACAGTGTACTTAAGTATTATGTTAGTGATGACATACATGATATACAGTCATGGTAAATGAATTGATAAAACATGTTAAAACATATTAATGCTATAAATGCTCTTAGCTGAAAATTATACATTAATCACTGCCCAGAATTTGTATAATTTATAAGTTAAATATATCTGGGATTAAGTGAAAACATATTATACACAGTAATAAGTTACATATGAATTACATTTAGACTTATTTTTGTTAATAGCATCAAAACTTGGTGTGGGTCAATCTTTCACAACGGTCCGCCTACAGTAGTGACGCATTGTACCCAGACTCCTCCCACAGATCAGGAAAGAAAAAACCGCTATGTAGCCAAACTGCTTAGGAGAAGATGAGCAACAATGTAGCTATTATTGCTGTATTTAAAACGTCAGCGCGCTGTACTGTAAATCTGCTGTGAAGATGAAAGTAAGATAACTCATTTGTATCTGTAGTTAATAGTAGAAATGGAAAAGCAGCCGCGTCTGTTGTGTTCTGTGCTCTGTGTTCAGCGCAGACCTTATGAGGTCATATTAAACTGCGCGATTCTCGCGTGGAAAGATACAGAAATCGCCAAAAAACACACCGGACGCGGCATAAATGGAGCTAGCAAAGCTGGTGAGTGACATATATGATACAATAATACCATTATAAGAGGTAGACAACAAGAAGCGCTGCTATCGTTTGTTCGACTAGTCTATGTCTCAAAACACTGTGAGCTGCCTACCTAGGTTGCGCGTGCAGCAGTTTTGGGCGAGATTCATAAGCGCGTGCGTGAAACGCAGCGTTTCTGGCCCTCTGACACGTAGCAAGTCGCAAGCTGCCCATTGTACATTGATAAACCATTAACAGGAAAGATTAACGCACCGACTCAGACGGCATATAACATAAACAAGTGGGTGGCTTTAATGTGTTTTGTGTTATAAAATAGCTATTTTGAACACAACAATCTTTCAGAGAACTTAAAACGTTGTTCCAGGCGTGTTTACAACAGTGTGAAACAACTTTTAAAAGCCACAGATATATGATTCATTATGTTTCACTCAAGTACCTCCTGATTTAAGACTGTTGATGTTAAATGTATAGTGTGTTAAAAAAACGTGTGTGAAAAGTGTGTGACGTGTTGGAACGTCAGAGAGATCACTGGTAATCTTGAGGATTTGGATTGTGTGTCTCCACCTGTCTGTACAAAACACTGTACTCTGTGCTGCTTGGTAATGTTTTATGATTGGTAAAGATTTTCATACAGATTTTTTCATGCACATTTTCATCTCATCTGATATGATTCAGATGAGATGTGATTAAACCAACCTGTAAATTTTGTGTTTAATCAGTCATTTTGGTAATCTTGCATTAATCTATGGGCCCACAGCATGAGTTCATGATACATAATACAGTTGAGAAGCTGGGAACTAGGTGACCTCAAGTACTGAGATCCATTACACAAAGCAGGCTTTTATTTAAAGGTCTTGATGGATGTTTTCCTCAGGGCCATGATGTATTTGAAATGAAGTTTCCACCCTGCATAACGCAGTTAGGATACTCTGTTTACAATGAGGGGCTTTGTTAATAGGACACAACAAAGTTGTGATAAATGCCATCATTACCCAAATATGTAACATTTGCATTTTTTTCATTTACCGAAGCTTCTTTCCAAAGTGACTTAAAACGAGAGAGAGAGCATTTAACAATTTGTTCTGAGAACCAACAAGCTAGTATACAAAGCTAAATTTACAAGTAGGAATTGTTCTGTTGCTAGGGAAAGGATGAACAGTAGAACTAGACAGGTTTATTTACGTTAAGGTTAAACAACATGGATTAGTCAGTGTGGCACAGGCATGTTTGAGTGGTTTCTTAAAGTTTGTGATAGTCTCGGCAGATCATGTAGAGGCTGGGAGCTCATTCCACCAGGAAGAAACAGAATAAATTAATGTCTAGAGAGCAATCTGGTACTTTGTAAGGAAACAATTAGACCTTGCTTGTTTACAGAACATGGTTGAAGGGATGGATGTATATATTGAAGGAGTTTGTTGAGGTAGAAGGATTTACATTTTACATAAGGTAGCCAGTGTAGTGAGATAAAGAAAAGGAAAGGGCTCATTTTGGTTGATTGGAGACTAAATATGATGCAGCATTCTGGATCATTTTCACTGGTTTGGTTGCGTTGACTGGAGGGCCAGCCAATACGGCACTGCAGTAGTCCAGCTGTGATATTACTAGTGCTTAGGCAAGTGTGCGTTGGGTTTTCATACAGGAAAGGTCTGATTTTCTTTGTTGTAGAGCATGTGCCTGCTTGATTAAGCGGTTGTTGCAACATGAGTCATGAATTTTTGCTGGTTATCAAACACCACCCAGAGGTTTCTCTGATGATTCGAGATTCTTTATCTTGTAAATAACTCTTTTTTTCACTTATAATAGTAATATGTTTCTCTTATTTGTGCATCAGGTGGGGCAGTTGTGGCCTACTGGTTAGTAAGTCAGGCTTGTAATCAAAAGGTTGCTGGTTCCAGTGCCGGTTTGTAGCAACTAGAGTGCCCTTGAGCAAGGCACCTAACCCTGATTGCTCCCTGGGTGCTGCAGAAATAGCTGCCCGCTGCTCTGGGTGTGTGCTTACGACTTTCAGTGTGTTCATTCCTCACCAGTGATGTGTCAAATGCAGAGGTCTAATATCGAGTATGGGTTACTAAATCTGGCTAAAACATGTCACTTTAACTTTTTTTCCAGCTAAAGCTCCAGATTTGGCAATCTGTGACTTGTCACTGTTGACGATCTAATGTAATCTAACCCCTTTCACTTTGAGTTTTTGTCTGAGTGCACGAAACAAGAGAAAAGGAGACACAAAAGACATTATTTGTGAAAGGCCCATTCGCTAAACAAATGTTTGGTTTTGCTGGAAAGATCACGTAAAAATGAATGCCTTGCAGGTTATGCTGCTCAAACACAGCACTTGAGAACAATGCTGGAGGAGAGCAATCTTATTATGTGAAAGTCTGCAAGGACTCCCGTCACTAAACCTCACAAAACCTAAAGCTTGTCTCCATGACGATAGATGTATAAAAAGATACTGGTAATATTCCAGGTATATGAAACCGCAGCTTTGAGTTATGATTTGGATGTAAAATTTAGGTATGTTCTAAAATGGTTCCCATAAAACAAGGATGCCTCTAATATGAAGTTGTCTTGTGCAGGGTTTGTTATAAAGGTCAGGTGTGTGTGATGTTTTTGTGAAAACGGATAAAAATCATCAAGGACATTTGGTAATATGTAGCTTTGCTACCTGAGCCCCCAAAAAATCTGTGGTTTAAGCCTAATTTATTCTTTATAGTTAAGGTTTTCACAAAATTAAACTCCTAATAAGAAGAGAATAAAGAATTCAATAATAATTATTGTGTGCTTTTTGTAATCAGTACCTTTAACTAAAATGTTATCTTTGTTCAAAAGGTCCAGCTCTTTTTCTTTCGCACACAGGATATTTTTTTAAATGTAGTTGAAGAAACTGTGGAGATTGCAGTTCTGCAACATATTATTAAGTTAATTAATTTAATAAGATCTAATATTTATTTGAGCAAGAAAACACAATCATTAGGCATGTTCTAAACTATAAATTAATCTGGTTTTCTGAGCCTCAGATTAGTGTAGCTGTAGTCTGTATATCACATCAAAATAACGTAAATGAACCTTGGAATGTCAAGTATTGTTCAAGTAAGGCATTTCCTGTAATCTAGCAGCCTGTCTCTATTCAACACTAAAACATATTTTACATGAATGTCTGATTAAAGTAGTTTAATGTAATGCAGTAATTATAATAATGTAATTTATGTTCTTGAACTTTCAATTTAAATATTGTATTTGGCAAACTCAACCATTGAGCCATTTAACCCAAGTAATTGTGGGGGATAAATTAATTTAGTTTATTAGAAACTTCAGTGTAGGATTTCCTTAATTTGTTAATGTCTATTAAAAGAAAGTTTCAAGTTTAAAACTTTAGTTAAATGTGCCCTATATTATAGTAACAGGGTTGCAAGACCTTATAAAATAATCAGAAAATAAAACGGTGCTTACAATATTTGGTTTGACCTCCAAACAACATTGAAGTTTAAACGGCTCTATTTTATGATACTTTATTAATGTAAGTAGAAGTTTTGCTTGGTCAGTAGATGTCAGTAGCTATGTGGAAAATTATGAATGCATATGCAATTACTGTAGATATTTATAACTCAAATATATTAACTTTACATTTCGTAGCTCCTTCCTATGATGAATTCATGTATTGCATAAGAGCATCCTAATATAAAAGCATCATAAACCTTTTATTGGGTTGTTTGTCCTTGTTATGGTACCATCAAGTTTATGGCTATAAAAACATTCATTTGGCTCAGTAAAAATGAAATACACTGTCATTACGTGTATCTATTTTGAATGCATTGTGAAGTTCTATTAATTAATTGTTACCCTGTTTTGGGCATATCTAAGTATTGGGTAAAGTTTCTCGAGCAATACTTCATTTTAATCCCAATAACTTTCTGAACTTTTGATCAAGGTCAAGTCTCATTAACATCCTCTAACAGGGGATTTTCTAAGAAGCTTGTGTTACATAAAATGACAAGCTAATTCAAGTCACTTGGGCACGGGCTGTCGGAATCCCTGATGGTTTGTTTAGATATTGTCCACAACGTGCATGCAGAAGTGATGGAAACTGATATTTACATAATGTCCTACTGCAAAAGCAAACAAAATGAAGCTGCCAACTTGTTCAGTGAAAATCATAAAAATATAGAAATATTTTTGCAAATATTAGCCTGAGCACTGTTTTCTGTCTATAAATATTGCTGTTATATAATAAAAAGCAACATTTCCTGCTGTGACTTTTATGTCAGAGAGGCTTTGTACTAAACCATGGAAAGCTGCCTACAGAATACAGAACATTTTAATTTATCGACACAAAAGCTGTTTTATAAAGATACCTTCTGAAATACCTTGTTAAGCAAGAAAAAGTGAAAGTAATACCAGAACGCTGTGCAATAGTCAATGAAAAAATGCAATAGAATATATAATTAAATATTGAAAAGTATCAATAAAAATATCTGTACTAGTTTGGCCAATATTTAGTGTGTCATTAAAAGTGAGATTTTAAAGGTAATCTTTTTTCTGAATTACTTAAGTGCTGCACATGTGTTTTCTGCTTTTCTATTTTGTATATATACATTTTTAACCATGTTAATACATTGACAATATTATGTGCAAAATGTATACAAAATGATAAAAAAATTATTTCTAAAGACCTCTAACTGTGTCACTGCATAGGTGAGGCTGATTTGAGTATCCAGCTGAAAAGGATTAAGATGATGGTGCTCCTGTGATATGTTAAGGTTTTACGCTTCATGCCCATATATAGAAAAAATGCATGAATATAGAATTTAATGTAACATGATTAACAAGCTTATGATTAATAGTTATTATCATGATTAATAATTATCTGTTTTAAAACTTTGTATGTTGTCTTTAGTCTTCACTTCCAGATTAAATTACTTTTTAAAAACTGCTACAGCAAGACAAATTTATAAAATAACACTTACAGTTGGAGGTCTTTTGAAAGAATGTTTTATTAATTTTGTCTGCATTTTGCAAATAACCTTTTCCATTGTATAAACACATTAAAATAAAAAACTGTAATAAATATATATAATAAATATATAATACTATTATTTTAATATTGGTTTAAAAAATACGACCACGATTACCACCTTTATATAATAAAGAAATATTAAAAAAATTGCTTCTGAATGTGAAATTTCTCTGTTGTGGTGATATTACTGTAATCACAGTAATAAACCTGCTGCCTTTTTGTCAAGGCATTCTTGATGGTGTACTTCAAAAAACACATTAAGCAGCATCCAAACAGAGGAAAAAATCATATGAACAGATTTATGACTATGTGCTATTTACTTTTTGTTGGCTTTGTTTGGACTTAGAGAGAGTGTGAATCAAGTGCATGACAGTTGGCAACCTTGCTAACAAACACTATAAAAATTAAGATCAGAAAACTGTTTTAATAATATAAGTAATTTTTTAATGTTATTTTATTATGTTTATTTCTTCAAAGTTTGTGTTTATTCTTATTGGGATAAAATTAGTCCCATAGTTGCTTCCCATGTTAAGTGTTCTAGATCAGTCATGTTATGAGGTTCTGTGATTGTTCAGATACTGCCTGTGGAGGCAGTGGAGCCCACTAGGTTTCAGAACAGAACAGAACAGAATAAAATCTCATTATTTGATGTTGACTTACTGGTGGTCTTTATACAGGTAGTCATCGTGTCCCAATGTGTGAGATCATAGCCGTTCAGGAAAAGGAAGATGACTCCCCTCGAAAATACACTGGGAAATGGCAGAAGGTTCCTCAGAGTCCAACACATTCTTACCAGCATGCTTTCACAGGTACACCAGCACAGGCATCAGCATCTTATCTCTTAGCTGATAACAGTATACAGGTCCTTTTCAGAAAATTAGCATATTGTGATAAAGTTCATTATTTTCTGTAATGTACTGATAAACATTAGACTTTCATATATTTTAGATTCATTACACACAACTGAAGTAGTTCAAGCCTTTTTATTGTTTTAATATTGATGATTTTGGCATACAGCTCATGAAAACCCAAAATTCCTATTATTAGCATATCATGAAAAGGTTCTCTAAACCAGCTATTAACCT
>JBAJNP010009466.1:0-18109 GCA_036877545.1 Yasuhikotakia modesta
CCACACGCTTCTTGCGACCCTGTTGACTATTTTGAATGAAACGCTTGATTGTTCAATGATCACGCTTCAGAAGCTTGGCAATTTTAAGAGTGCTGCATCCCTCCCCCCTGCAAGATATCTCACTATTTTTGACTTTTCGGAGCCTGTCAAGTCCTTTTTTTGACCCATTTTGCCAAAGGAAAGGAAGTTGCCTAATAATTATGCACACCTGATATAGGGTGTTCATGTCATTAAACCACACCCCTTCTCATTACTGAGATGCACATCACCTAATATGCTTAATTGGTAGTAGGCTTTCGAGCCTACACAGCTTGGAGTAAGACAACATGCATAAAGATATGGTGTGGTCAAAATACTCATTTGCCTAATAATTCTGCACTCCCTGTATTTATGTGCTCCTCCTTTAGAGCCTATTCAAGAGATCTCTGATCTACATTTGTTGGCCAAGGTGGCCTTTCCACTGGCCATAACCTCTGAGTTACTCTGAGGAGAGTTGGTGACCTTCAGGCCCTTTTTGTGGCCCTCACTTAGGCTTTGCGCTCGGTCTGGCTAAAGTCCTACTCTACCTGCGAGCGGGTTATGTTGCCAAGGTGCCCACCTCAACTCCAGTCATACTCCAGGGCTTTTGTCAACAGAGCTGCCCTGTGGAGGAAGTCTGACCAACTTTTGGTCTGTTTTGGCCCACACAAGAGTTGTCAACCTGCTTCTAAGCAGACTCTTAGTCGATGGATTGTCAATGCCATTCACATCTCCCTTGAAGCCTCTGGACTTCCCCCTTCTTTGAGGACCAGAGCACTGCTTCCAATGTCATTCCCCCAGGATCTAGAAAAATAACTGCAGGGCAGGTGGTTTGAGCTGACTGGGCATGCTTTGCTCTCATACAGACATGTCCACCTGTAATGACTTTTATAGCTTCCTGGTCATTATGTCACCCCGCCTGTGATGCATCGCCACCTAAATGGCGATGCATGGCCTAAAAATGCTGGATGCATTCCCATAGCATTTTGATGCAGCTCAAATTCCTAAAGGGGAACTCTGACTATGTTTTTTTTTACAAATAAGGACATCCCCAGAAAGAGGTTTTGTTCAATCTTGATGTGTCAAGATTTGCTGACTTTTGGGTAATTTGTCCCAATTTATGGTAAAGTAAACCCACACACAATGTCTAGTCTATGTCTAAGACTGCTGTCTATTGGATTTATACTAACCTGAAGTTTTACTGGTATGCTTACTGGTCCTATATCTGTTGGTGATGCTATAGCCAAATTCCTGTTGTGTGGGGCTAATGGGTCAACAAAAAAGCTCAGCAGCACCTGTACTTTTTGAGAAGGCTAAGGAAAGCACATCTCCTACCCCGCATCCTCACTGTGTTCTATGGAAACACAGTGAATCAAGACCCTGCAATGGATTGTGAGAACAGATGGAAAGATCATCAGGGTTTCTTTCCCCTCTATCACGGACATTAACAACTCACGCTTCAGCCGCAACACCACCAGCATTGTGGATGACCCCACACACTTTTCTCCCTCCTGCTATCTGATAAAGAATTCAGATTTTTTTGGACTGCGTTACTAGCTTGTACTGTCTGTTTGTACTTTGTGCATTTTATGTATATAGAGTTTTATGTTTTAAACCGTGTACTGGTCTGTGTTCTGTCCTGTGCTGCCTGTTTGCACTTTGTGTACTTCATGTATAGAGAATGGTTTGTTGTATATACAGGGAGTGCAGAATTATTAGGCAAATGAGTATTTTGACCACAAGGTGTTTTTAACAGTTGTAACGAAGTCAGCACTACTGGGATCTATTTGCCATTCTTTATTAACAATCTCAGCGTGCAACAGGCAAAGTATCAACAGTGGCAAACAGGAACAACGTAGACAATCCAAGAGCGTAAACAATAGACAGGCAATGGTCAAAGAGTAAACACAAAGAGTAATCAACACAAAGGCAAACACAAAGAGTAATCCAAACACATGCAATGGTCACAAAGGGCAGGCAGATAACAATCATGAAACGAGAGACAGTCCAGATCATACACGAAAGATCCAACACAAGAGTAAACGCTTGGAATAGGCCATATGGGAACACTAGACTTCGCAACATGAGTTTGTTTGGCATGCACTTATAAACAGTACCTAATGAATTAAGAAGGCTGCCACCTGGAAGGGGCGTGGCCTAGGTAGATTAATGTAGTTTAACTTGCACTCCGGGATGGTTCTCGCTGATGACAGAGGGAGCCACAGGAGCAGAGGGAGCCACACGGACTGAATTTGTGACAACAGTGATGTTTTATGTGCTTGGTGTTCTATTTTTGATTTTTTAACAGTAACCACATCAACTTAATTTTATGATTTATCCTTGTGTTTAAACCCATTATGTTTTTTTTTTTTGTTGTTCAGAATTTTTCTGGTATCTTCTCATGTAAAAGTATGAAAGCTTTGTAAAATTATTTTATTGTGATACATAGTATATTTCAAGTATTCTGTAGATGTTGATGGTCATGCTAATGTATTGATTAAACATGATTGATTAAAAACTTTTTTGGATCTTAGTTTAAATTGATTTTTTTCCCCAAAAGGTACAATTTACATTTAAGGTATTTATTTTAAATGATCAAGGAAAATTATTTTTTCACATTAATTTAATGAAAATTATTTTACACGATCATGTTTTTTTGTGTGTGTTTGCAGGCACTAGCGACCCCTATGTAAAATTTAAGATTGCAGGGAAAGAGGTGTTCCGTAGCAAGATAATCCACAAAAGCCTAAACCCAGAATGGGATGAGAAAGTCAGTCTGCTGGTGGAAAGTTTGACAGAACCACTTTATGTGAAGGTAAATGATGAATCAAGGTCTTGCTTAATCCCATGCATGACTAAACAGCATAAACTGTGTTTTTTGTACATTTTTGTAAAAATACAATACTGCTACTACTAAAAATAAAAGCTGTAACATTTGGCCTCATTTGAAATATTGATATTATGTTAATATGGGAAATTTAGTCTCCATGGTATTCATGCATTTATTTATTAGATAAAACAGGATTCAAAAGCAATGATCATAATCATAGGTCAATTGCTGGATTATTAGATCCAATATTTCAATTCAAAGTAAGAATTCATTATTTTAAATAGTCCACTTCAAAATGAGTAATTTATAATAACATTTGGCAATATTGAGTATACATTATTCTTTGTTTAGTGTATTGATCAAAATGTATACTGTACATCAAACCGGGATGGCATAAAACAATCACTCAGTGAAGTGCACTCAGTGGAACAGCTAAAAGATAGAATATGTGAGAATATCAGTATCAGTGACAGCAGCCTTTCCCACAACCACACAACTGCAAATCTTTGATTGTTGTTTAGGCTATGTGGATTTTTTAACAGATGTGTTTCACAGTTTTTTTCATTGCTTTTATGCAATTCTCAGAAAAGAATTTTACTATTTATTCAACTGCCACATCCTTTTGTCACTTGCACACATCTTTTCAGCAATTTCTCCTTGTTTTCAACAAATTGCTTTTTCTTTCAAACAAACATGCAAATATGTTTTAACTGTAGGTCTTTGACTATGACTTCGGACTGCAAGATGACTTTATGGGCTCTGCGTATCTCTATTTGGAACCCCTGGAGCACCAAAGGTCTTTCGATGTTTTGTGCTAGAGCTAAACATGCCAATATATTTACTTTGACACTGCTGCCCCCTAGTGTCCATTTGTGTACATATACTAGACTCTTACTGTTACAAATCTTTAAATTAAGAGAGCATAAGCCTTGGTATTAGTTTGTTTCAAAGCATTTTTAAGCATTTTCTGTACCTGTTTAGGACCCTGGATGTGTTCCTTGACCTTAAAGATCCCCACTATCCCAACCATGACCTTGGTTCACTGGAGCTGGTAGTCACTCTAATTCCAAAAGAGGGGGACTTCCGTGAAGCAGTAAGTAAATAGTTTTTCTTTCTAATATACAAGTTATAGCTAAGACTTGAATTGAGGGGTGTGTTGTGGCTTCTAAAACACTTAATGCTATACTTCAATAAAGTTAATAATAATTGAATAATTGAATTAATAACACTTATTAGCCATTTGACATTTTATTTTTGCCACTCTTATGATCTGCAACTTTATTGCTTTACCCAGATAATTGGAACTTAATATAAATTAAAACAATCCAGGCATACAAAAAGTATACTAAGTGTGTGTGTGTGTCAGAATGTATGTTACTGTGTGTTACTAAATTATCTAAATTAAATTAAGCTGTTAATACTAATTACTGTTTTCTGTTTCAGTGTGAGCTTATAGTGGCTGGCCCTATAGCTTTCCTGGGCTGCCATCTTTTTGACCCCTTTACTTTTCTGAACTATATTTAATTAGGATCTTCTTCCAAATTGCATTAATCTTTTAACAACCTCAGCCTGTTAGAGATGGCAAAAAGGTGGTTTTATAATGCCTTGTCTCAATTACAGACCATGCTTAAGAGACGGAGCTGGAAACGATCTAGTAAGGTAATAACAGCATGTTTTACCTTCTGCAATTCTCTACTCAGACTGAAGGGGATGGTGACCCTCAGCACTTTTTTATCTTTGTCATGTGTTATGACAGTTGTAAAATTGACCTGCTGACTTTATTTTCTGTATGCTGCAATATATAGGGAAAGCAACAATGCCACCTGTTGCACTGAGAGCCCGGTTGCACTGGGACCCCAGTTTGTCCCAGTTTGTGATTTTAAGGCTTGGTCCCAATTGATCACAACAGAGGGATCTAAAAGCAAAATTAAGGCCTATAAATATTTCCTTTTTGTATTGCAGCAACTGGCTGAGGAAAGAAAAGTGTTCCCTGTAGTTCCCTTTCACAGGAACTACAGATTCCTTTGTAGTTCCTTTCGAGAGAACCAGACACTGAGTCTGGTTAGATGCTCCAGTGTCGAAATCTAATTTAATTTCATTTAAATCTAATCACACCAATTATATTGGCCTGCAAATTATTGGTCTATCTTGCTTGATGTGCACCAGCTTGCTGAGGCAAGGCAAGTGCTCGCTTAGTGGGGTTGCAGGTTGACCTAGCAGAGAAGCTTGGGAAGGGCATGGTTCTTTCTTGCTTCAACGCTAAGAAGGAAAGTGGTCTGCCGAGTTGGAGTGTTCATTCACATCCTTTTGGCTCAACAAGTGATTCCTGGCTGCTCTTGGCTCTGAGTCTTCCCTTCCATGGTGATCTGCACACTGAGGTTGAGATTTTTATGGGCTCAATAGTCTCACTCGCTGAGTTTTTCGGGCATGTCTGTACAAATGGTGGTTGAAGTTTAGAACGGCTATGGCACAGTCTTTAACCTTTCAGAAATACATCCCACATAGATCAAGGTCCTTGTCTGATACATCTTTTCCTGGCCCATCTAAAGATAAGGAACGTAGGAGGGGCCAGAAGCAAAGTATTGCCCATGCCCTCCATGCTTATTGGGGCAAAGCACAGAAGCGATACAAGGCCAGATAAATGAGGCAGGACACTAAGAACAGGTGTGTTAAGGGGCATGCAGGGTTGAAGAAGTAGCCCTGTCTCACTCTCTCCCAATTTTCATGTCCTGTGCTGTCACACAACACTCACAATAAGACATGGACCAGTGATGATTACAGTGAGCTTGTCTATGGTAGCTGGTAATGGTAGGTGGCCCCCAAGTAATCTCTATAGAAAATAACTGTGCAAATAAATCATAGCTCATGGCAGCAAGCTCCCTTCAACTGGCAATTTGTTGGGTTGAGCTTCCTTAGCTCGGCTAGCATTTTTTATTGCAGGCTTGTGATATGAGCCAGTTAAATGTTGTCACTAGACTGGGGGACCTGGGTCCAAGACCCACCGCGGACTACTTATAGTAAAGGCAATTCCATTTAGGGAAAGACCATGTTTTCGGTTCCTTCCTTTGAGGATTTGTTTTTGAAATATCAAAAAAAATAATTTTGAAATATCTCTCTGATTTTTGTGAAGCATCTCTCTAAATCCTTTACTGGTCTCAAGGAGTATTGCTGCCAGTGTGTTTTCAACCCTCCTCATTGTATATTCAGAGTTTAGGTTTTGGTCTGTGGTGGAGTGGTGTTGTATTCAAACCCAAAACCTGGGTTTGAATACTCTCTCTGGAGCTTTCTGCCCTCTTGGCAGTTTATATGGTGTTTCTTTATATGACGGCAGCCAACATTTTTGTAAATCTGGCTTCCATGGATTGGCAAAGTTGCATCCTCCCCCTGTAGAAGAGGGGTATGATATGCGGTTCTTAGCCTTTCCACCTTCCAGGTGGCAAGGAAAATTACATGGGTCAGAAACACTATCATGGGCCAGCAGGATTAAGTGGTAGCTGCTTCTTTGGAACACTGTTCCTCTGGTATATAAAAATCTGCTGTTTCCCTTAAGACCCTCAGGGAGGTAAAACTGGACATTAGTTCTGGGTGGCTGGGTTGTAAGTAGTACCCTTATTTTTCATAAGGTGTTATGATATGCCTATGGTGATTGTGTTTCAACACAGATGGCACAGTTAGTATTGCGTTCCTCATAGTGTCAAACCAGAAGCAGTGTTGAGTTCACTCAAAAGGGAACATCTCCCATTTAGGTATGTAACTTTCCTAAGAAACAAAACACCATGTTTTGTTGCCATGCCACACATTCACCTGCCTACATCTACTTTAAACAAAGAAGTTGATGACACTCTCTACAGGTGCCTAATATACTTGCACGTGCACCTGCTATGCATCAAGCCCCTCCGTGTGCCAATAATATTGATGTGATTAGACATAAGATTTAGACATTGGTCATATTGAAAGCATTCCTCATAGCATCAAACCAGATGTAGTGTCTCATTCTTTTTCCCAGGGAACCAAGGTGACATATGTAATTGAGACATTTCCTTCTATTCAGAGCAACAATTTTAATCTTTACATAGTGCATTGACAGCACGGTTGCATGCTTCGAAACCGTTTCAAAAGGAATGTAACACACAAGGTGTCATTAAGTTTATAATGATTGGGTTATTAGATATTCAATGATACATGTGTTGTCTGGTTTGTCTGGTTTGTTATTGTGTGTAAATCAAAATGGTTCTGCTATTCATTCCATTCATTTTTATAATCTAATTTGATATTTTGATGAAAAAAATAATTAAAATTGTATGTGGAATATATTCATTCTCGGAATTAATTGTAAACTAATATTTGTTTATTATCTTACAGTATAAAATTCCGCCCTATGGTATAAGGGTTTAGGTTCAAAATCATCAACCTGGAATATTTAGAAATATCATGTATAGTATATTCTAATTTTTTCAATCTGACCAGCTACCAGGACAATAATTGTATTTAATAATGTTACATGGGTCCTACAACAGTCACTACTATCAGCCTTTTCAGGTAAACATATGTGTTTGCTTATCATTGCATCTCTTGAGTGGATTGTTGTGGAAGTGGCATGCTGGTCTGAAATCTGAACACTGTATTTTCTTTGGTTATGGGTCATGCATGCAGCATTTGTAAATCAAACTTTACTGTTGGCTAGCAAGTGAAAGTCCTTGTTTCAGTGGTAATTAGTAGTCATATTTTTTACATACCACATATAGTTGCATTAATTTGCACTACTCAAACACAATAAACAGCTCTACAGGTTACAAGTTCTGAATGGGGCAAAGTAACTCCTGTTTTGTTTGAACTAACATGGGAGTAATGTAGGAGCCCAACTTTCTAAGAGGCCCAAAACCATGAAAGTGACTCCAGAAAGAATGTACTGCTAAAAAAACCAAACACCCCACCCAAGTTTTTGAAGCTTTAAAGTGGGCCATGCTGGCTGGGACTCGGGAATACTGTAACAGTGCTACAATAACTACTTTTGCATCTCTCACTGTGCACACGTGGGTGTTTTACTATTTATATTTGCAGTATCTCTTTTATTTCCAAAATACTGTTAATTTTGAGATCAGTAGATACAAGCCAAATAGGGTTTGTGATGGATATAACTCCAAAATTAAGACTGTGCCTCTGATCTGAAGAGTTATTGAGTTTTGGGCTGATTTAATAAGCGGAAATGAATTTTGACACTGATGAACAGACAAAATTTATTCTAGCATTTTATTTTATTGTTTTATTGTTTAATCACATAAACTGTTTAAACTGTTCTTTAAACCCATATGACTTTTTGTCTTCTGTGCATTAAAAATAAGACATTTTACAGTTATTGTGCTATAGTCAGCACAACGCTCTTGAGAGAATGTAAGTCGTATGCTTTAAACATCAAAGCTGTGTGTTTTTCCAAAAAAGGTTTGCCCCAATTTAAAGAAATGCATTTTAAACAAAAAACGCATTAAAAAGAACTCAAAATTTAGCTTAATTTATCTGATATATATGTTTGGCAAATGTTTTTCTTTTACAAATGCAGCAGTAAACAGATCTAAGTTAAATGTACTGTACCTTAATACTGAAAGACTTATTTAAAAACTGCTTTTCAGATGTTCTGATATAATGTATGTGGGTTATTGGATTAGTGGGTACATGATATCACTCTAAAAAAAACAAAAGAAAAATATATTTATTTAAATCAAAGCATGGTTTTAAACAAGACAATGATTTGCATTTTTGTTTCATTACTTAGTCAGTGATCATTATGCTAATGTTTTCTATGCTATCTAATGTTTTTAGAAAGTGCATTTAGAAAGTAAAATTGTATTACATTTATATTGATTTGGATTAAAAATAACTTTTTTACACTTTTTTATTCACTGATACATGAGTTGTTGGTGGATATAAATAATTTTTAATAAATAGTAAGATCATTTTTTTTTCTTCTTTGCTTTGGGATGAAATATGGCCCAAAGAGATACAAACTATTGAATAAACCAAAGAATGTTGGCTGTGTTAGCGGTTATCTATGTTTGTCTCTGTGGTTTTGCAGTCCTGTGCACATTGTATGTGTATATTTGTTCCTTGTTCCTAAATTATGTGTCTTCCATGTTTCTAGTTATGATACAGAGTTCATTGTTTACCTTTTACTTTACTGTCTTTTAAGTCAGTGGCATTTTGTCGACATTGTGTGTTTATTTTGCATTGGGGTAAATCATGACTAACTTAAGAATGTCTGTGTGTGTTTGTGTGTGTATGTGTCTGTCTTACATTGCAGCATCAGAGTTTGAGGTTGTCAGATGTTCACAAAAAAGCTCAGCTGTGGAGTGGCATTGTTAGCATCAGCCTTATAGAAGCCCATGACCTCCAGCCAATGGATGCCAATGGCCTCAGTGACCCTTATGTCAAATTCAGAATGGGATATCAAAAGTACAAAAGTAAGGTATGGTTTACAAGATGCAGTCTTAGAAAATGTATTAAAGTTAAAAAAAACTTGAATTCAAATTCAAGTTTTCTTTATTTAAAGCTGCAATTCATAAAAAAAGCGAGTTGTTGAGCAAGTACATAACATATTCATGTTTACAGCAGTCTCCTTACCATAAACCAATTTACAATGGTAAGTTTGCAGCTTTAATTTTTTTTTGTTTAAGCTAAATTGTAAAACGATGTTCATTTTTTCTGTTGCTCAGACGATACCAAAAACACTAAACCCCCAGTGGAGAGAGCAGTTTGACTTTCACCTTTATAATGAACAGGGTGGTTTCATAGACATTACTGTCTGGGACAGAGATGCAGGCAAGAAAGATGACTTTATGGGCAGGTGGGTCACCATGGCTGATAAATATGCCTAAAACTGGATATTTCTTCAGTTTCTTTATTGATTCTTTTTTTCCCTCATACTGTAAGACGCTTGAAGTTGTAAAATATTAAACATAAAACATGCAGTACTTTATATGTATATGATATGAACTATTTTACCTATGAACTATGATGAACTGTATTGCAACAGTGTATGTATACTGTATACCTGATTGTTTAACAACAATCAGCTAGAGTGCTGGAGTGCTTTTTTGTTTTCTTGTTACTGTGGTTTACTTATACTGTGTTTCAACTAAAGACGAAGTTAAGTGTTTTATTACTTATTCTATCTGTGTATTTGTTTTTTGTGTGTCACTGACAATAGAGGTAACACATAAAGGAAATAAGGCAGCAGAGTTTCCTGTCTGTCACTTACACTAGTTCTTCTGCTTGTAGTCATTCACAGAGGTGGTGTGTTTTTTCCTCATTTAAAAGCAATTCCAAGTTTGTCATTTAATCTCAGCATCAATGTTCATATTATATACCTCATTTAGAATCAATTAAAGCTTTTTGCTAAATATTCAAGATGGCCATGTTTCTCTAGAAAGGTACAGACTGTCACAGTAGAAACAAGTGAAAAATATGTATGTATTTCCTGGAGGCAAACTGCATTATGTTGTATTTATTCAGCTTTATTTTGCTAATTTCTGGAGGATTTATACAGTTTATTTTGTGTATCTTTAAGATAACAATTAAAGTTAAACAATATTGTGAACAGAAAAGTGTTTCACAAGTAATTTCCTGTAATGTCAGTTTCTTACTATAATGTTCTTCCTTTTCTCCAGTCTGTGTATGTAATGCTATGGGACAGAATGTGTTTATGTAAGAATAACGGTGAATATTAGATCACAGTGATGTTGTGTGTTTCAGGTGCCAGGTGGACCTCTCTCGTCTTTCAAAGGAGTGTACACACAGGCTGGACCTGCCTTTGGAGGAGGCCAAGGGCACGCTGGTGCTTTTGGTAACTCTTACGGCCTCAGCTGCTGTCTCCATCGCTGACCTGTCTGTCAACATTCTGGACGACCCCCATGAGAGGAGAGAGATTTTCCACAGATATGTGAGGACAAAGCTTTTGTATTCAGAACTATGTTTGTGATTGTGTGTGTGTGTGCGCGCACACAAATTTCACTATTTTTTTTCACAAATAGTGAAATTTTTTTGTGAGATTTTTTCACAAATAATGACAAAATCACTATTTAAAATGTAAACAGTCTACAATACACAATGCTTTGTAGTGTAAATTAATTTTTTTAAAAATTAAAAACAATATTGTTTGTTTACATTTTTAACACAGTCTCAAATAAAAACCAACAATTGTATGTGTTCTATAGCTCAGCTGGTAGAGTACTGCATTAGCGGCACATTTTGAGCTAATTGGTTGCTCATTTGTTCTGGTTTGATTTCCAGTGCTTTAAAAAAACAACTGGGTTGCCCTTGAGCAAGGCATTTTACCCCCAATTGTTCCCTAAGCACTGCAAGGAATGGCTTTTATGTGTTTACAGTTTGTAGTGTGTATTCACATGTCCCATTTGTGTATTCACAAATGGACATTGCACTTTACTTCATAACATATGTAGGACTGTAATAATACATTATATGTGTTATGATAAATGTTCTGTTTCTCTGTATTTGTGTTTTATATGCATAAATACTGAGCTGAATTGGGTCTCGATTGGCGTAGAGTTCTCAGACCTGGCAGAACCTCAGTGATATGACCTTCTTTTGACTTCTGGGGGTCAGACATTGATTAAGGCCTGTAGAGAGATTGGGCCTCCCTGCTTTCTCAGGAAAGAGAACGAGGAGCAGATTGGGACAGAGAGCTTTGAAGGAGAGCAGTAGTGGGGGGGGGCAGTAGTGTGAGGATCTTTTCAGGCAGGGTGTGCTCTTGAAAGGCCTGGGCTGAAAGGAGCCCAGTGTTCCTGCGCTGAGGCCTTTGGCCCATCATGATCCTGGGGCCCTTCAGTCCTAACTCTAGTATAATGCTCCAAGATTCTCTCTTTGTCTTTAGTCTGTTAACCCTACATTCGCTGCGCTTTGCATATCCCTATCACCTCTTTAAATCCCAATAGCAAAGGACATAGTTGAAATTAAAGGGTCACTTTTATTCACATTTCTATCTGCCTCTGGTACAGTTGCTATCTGGTATAATTCTAAAGAAGAAGCAGTTGAATTGCATCTGTCTGTAGACCCTGAGCATATTGTCAGCACATTAGATTTTGCATAAAGTTTCCTTCGGTTCCCATAGTACCCGAAAAGGTTTGTGCATGTTTGTATGCAATATGATGTGCAGATAATTGAAGTGAGAAGCCATGCTAGAGGATGTTTTATCTTCTTCTAAGTACCAGTGGAAAACATTCATGGGTTAGCTGATTCGTAATCTGCGCGCCATCGTGATCAGCATCCACAGGGGGGAGCTCTTGGACCAAAATTGGGAAAATAAATGTGCGTCTTTTGACAAACATTGAGCCATTGAATGGGGTAATGATGGGGCACGGGTATGTTTGAGTAGATAGGGTGGGGGTGGTAGATGAAGGACAGGCAGTGGATTTTAAAAAATGATTTAATTTGTAGCCACTGTAGCTTATTCCTGCTTTCCTTGTTCGAAGGAGTGAATTTAATAATGCTGTACTTTATGAAGCGTGGCAGATTACTGAAAGTGTTACTGTTTAGTGCCGCACAATACACCTTAAACAGGTTATCTTGGGCAAGGTGGTGGTCTGTCATGTGTTTTAGAGAGAAGGGAGAGGTTTAGAGAGGTTGGGAGACAAGTGTGGGTAGATGGGTTTTAAATGGTTCAAAAGGTTTCATTGCTTTAAAGATCTAAAACAAAGTTTCAAAGAAGCTTTAAATGGCTTCTCTTACCCCAAGCCAACAAACAAGATTTGGACATTTGGACATGTTGCTTAATCTTTACCATGACCTTTATAATGGACAGATCCTTTAATAAAGACTATAAAATTCACAGTTTGACATTGGGTTATATTATCTACAGAATTAAATGTTAATATAAATAAACTTATTGCAAAGCATTATTGAAACATTTCAGTGCACAATATTTTTATTTGATTTGTTTTTAAGCCCTATTTTAGTTTTTCAAACTTTAAATATCTTCCCTTAAAGGGATCCTGAAAGGAAAATGTATTTATGTTAGACACAAGCCCTCAGAACTCTGTTTATAAGCGGTTATTTCCCAGTATTTTCCAGAGAGCACTGTGTCTGCACTTCACAGGTGTTGTTGTAAGCAGACAGAAATTATGCATTTTAATAGTAGCCAGTCGAGTGTAGGCGACTCGTGTATAATGGACGTTAATGGGCATCAGGGCCAGGGTGACCTCTGCTGAAGTGGAGTCCCACAGTTCCTCTCTGGCCCTGTCACTCACCTCAAAATCAAAATGTGAACAAGTACAGCAGTGTGTGTGTGTAAGGATGGGAAGTAGGTGGAAAATAAGAGAACAGAGAAATAGAGGGGGTGGAAGCTGTTAGCATTCCATTTTTATTATGACATTTCACAGTCATCTGATTTAATGTCCCCTGACCGGATTGTCCGGCTGGAGACGGTGGGCTTGAAATGTTATTTAGAGCATTGATAAAAGGTGAGCACCTGTGAGATGACAGCGAGCCATAAGGCACTGCGCGGTGACATTCATTTTCTCCACAACAAAGATGGAATAAGACGTCATGGTGACAAGCTGTCACTCAAAACATAGCCCTGCCATCTCACCCCTCCCCTTCTCTCCTTTTTCAGTCTCTACTGTCTGGTTGGGGGTTGAGGTTCTGTGTGTGTGTGTTTATGCCCAACCCTTTCCTGTAATGGGACTAAATCGGTCTCCTCCTCAGTTTACCATAGGAGTAGCCCTGCCTTGCTGGCCCCAGAGCTGAGGGGGGTGGGAAAATACATTCTTCAGCCTTTCATTAAAAAAATAAAGAGGCCTCATCTCCTGAGCTTTTCAATCTCATGGCCTGTCTTCTGAGGGGTCTGAAAAGCCATGTACCCTTTACAAATCAGAAATTCCTCTGCAATGGAAATGTATGAGCTTGGCAAAAACTAAAAAATGACAGGCTCTTGATATCTACTGAGAAATCATGTTTTGAATGTATGTGTAATAAACAATTCCTCCCTCCCCTCAATAATCAGTTGTTTTTTTTTCTTTCCCTCCTTTTTTCCCGCACCACTCGTTTGCTATCAAAGTATTTTTTTAACAATAATATCACTCATAACAGGCAAAGGCAGTCCGATTTTATAATAAATTAAGTCTGCAGTCTGGCCCTGACTTGAGAAATTCAAATTATAATTATTCCTCTGGGTATGTGTAGGGCTTATTGCCAAAAAGAGAATTAAAGAGACGTCTTCCCTGCTCTTCAAGGCACATCATCCAGCTTGTGTCATCTCTGTCAGTCCAGTTTCATTCACTGCATGTAAATGAAAGAGTCAGTGTTGAGTCAAGTTTAAGTTTAATTAAAAGTTTTTGTGGTTCATAAGATTGGGAAGGATGTATGGGCATATGTAATTGCTGGTCAATTTTCTCTTTCATGTGCATGTTGAATCAAGAATATGCTGTGGGTTGTATAGAATAATGCATTAAAAAGGAAATGCTCATAAATTCCTCTTTTTTGCAGGCCAGATTCAGATGTTTATCTTCTATCTGGAGCTATAACTGTAAAACATAGCTTTGTTTAGAAGTTTTGTCCAAACAGCTTGAGGAGAAATCTTTTTGAGATCTCTTGAGAACCATGTGTGACATTATTGAGATGAAATTGCTTGTTAGATTGCTCAGAGAAAATCGCTGCTTGCTCTGCATGTAACTTCATTGCTGTGAAAGGGAAACAACTGAGATATTAGCATGACTTAATTTCGCTTTTTTTCCTATCTGCATTTTTTTTGCAGTTTTTTTAAATATAGATTAAACAGTACAAGCTAAGAAAAGAAAAGAAAAGTGATCATTCATGGTGCGACCACACAGTTAGTGTGAATGTCAGCCCCTTTAACGCTGTGAAAGGCACACAAAGGAACTGTAATGGAGTATTAAGGTATCTGAATGAGAGGCTTTTATCAGTATGAGTGTAATTGACTCACTCATAAATCAAGCTTAAGTGTCTTTGCTGATGCACTTGTCTTTAAACAGTTTATTCCGCTACCAATGAATTACTGTTTTAGAAATTGTCTCTGGTAGCATTTTCTGTTTCCCTTGTGTTAAATTGCTCACATATTTATCTGAATTTGAATGATTAGAGAAATAAATGCATTTTCAGAAGAAAAGCATGGACACATTAACACTGAAAGCTGAAGTCACCTGACTCAGGTTTGGGATCAGCACTAATCTAATTATTTTTTTATTAATTCCTATTACTTTCAATATTTTTAGTCATATGAAAAAAATCTATATTTGTCATATGTGATGTGTTAATTTTATCTGAGTTTCTCAATTAAATGTAAATATTTCAAACTATGATTTATTTAAAACAACACAATGTACATCTAAATAAGTGTACTGTATGCTAGCTTTGTTTGTTTATTTAATAAATATAAAAATTCTAATTTCCCCAAAATTTATTTGGACACCTAAGCTTTTCTTAAAATGTATAAATTGTTTGTATTGAATAGCAAAATATAAAATAAAATGATCATACAGATGGCACAGTTTAGGGACAATATTAGATTTAGATATATTGCTTTAACTGTTTAGTTGCTTTGTGGTTATCAGTTGTAGTGAAACTTGAAAGAGCTGACTTTATGCAGAGACAAAAATGGTTCTAAAAACAGGTTGAGAGACAGGCATTTATTTGCAGATTCACGCTTCATTTTTTTTTAACTTCTTATTCAATGAAATTCAGATGGAGATATAATGGTGGAACCACTGTTTTTTTCAGATGTGTGGATATAAAAAATCTACTGTTTTAGGTCTGTGTTCCTTTAAAATACTGTTTTGTCTTCTGAAACAACAGAGTCTACACAGATCCCTTCACAATATTAAAGATGTGGGCATGGTGCAGGTGAAAGTGATTCGGGCAGAGGGGCTAATGGCTGCTGATGTTACAGGTAAGAGCAGTTGTTTCTGGTACTATGTATTATTTTGAAAAAGCTCTTATCAAAGTGAAAAATATCTTATCAAAATATCAAAGTGAGAGTGAGATGTTAAGAGGCATACCTTGTTTTATTCATTTAGTTAGTTTTACACTTAGTTTTATTATCATACCAAACAAAATTTGCATCTAAATGTTTTTAATTTTGGGGAACTTAACTATATTTGCATGTTGCTCAAATGTAACATCATTGAATCCAGTAATAAATTGCATCTCACTTGTGTTTATTCAAATTGCAACATTTCTATGTGACCTTAGCAAGTTATTTTGTACCACCAATTAGTTATTTTATAAAATGTTATTTTAAGTAACCACAAAAGGAGCTGTAATCATAACAACTTGCTTCTGTAATTAAACTGGAAAAATGTATTTCAAAATTAAAATTAAATACATTTGTTTAAAGGGTTCTGTTAGCAAATTCAGTTCTGCCTTTAGATTTTAATAGATTAATCTGATCACTTGTGTCAGAAAAAAGTTGAGAATTGCCACACAAGAACAGTAATCAACAGAGCACAATTGGTTGCAGGTAAGGTGTGACGTGCTAAAAATTAAAAGGAACAAGAAACAGTGAAAAGCCAAAGGAGAGAGTGAGAGACAGAGGGAATTAGAGGATAAGATGTAAAGGTCATTAGCACAGTCACTTTTAAAGTGTAGAGTCTCATGAGGTTCCTCTCCCTTTAAACCAGTTTGTGTTTGCAGTCTATGCCTGTCTTTCTAATCCACCTAATCGACGCCTTAAATTAAGACATGTTCAATGGTAGAACACTCCCCTCCTCTCTCACACCAATCAGCCTTCTCCCTCCCTGCTCACCGCACAGTCCTGCAATCATACTGTCTCCTCTCCAAGGGTTTGGCCTACTACATTGACCTTGTACCATGGTCTGGCATTCCTTGGGAACCATGGCCTCCTCATGAGCTCTGATTTCACACTCCTCCCGCCACAAAGCACCAAAGCACAAAGCTTTTCTCAGAGCCATGGTTTCCTCACAGACTCACAGTCTCAATTGGCCCCAGCACAGAGGTGTCAGCCAACAAGGTAATGGGTCACAGAACAGTGCCTTCTCTAATAGAGAGCTCAGTGGAGACAGGGTGAGTCCAGGAAGCAGAGTGGACATAAAAGATGACAAGAGAGCAAGAAAAAAAGGAAACTTTCCTTTTTTTTATTTTTTAGTTTTGCAAGTCTCCTATTCGGTCTCTTTCTCATTGTAATTAATTGAGACTTTAGATTAATTGAGGCTCTTAGACAAACTCATGACAGTGTGTAAAATTAAGAAACCGGAGCAATCTTTTCTTCTGAATGGACCCACTCAGTATTAGTAATATTACATGCTTAGATCGCTTCAGATTAATTTATATCAAACATTACTCTGTCAATCATTTTGTGTCCCTATAATATATTTATTACACGTAACAAAACTTAAAACAAAACCACAAGGAACAATTTCCCGGAAAACAGGGTAAACTAAACTCAAAACGAACAATACTAGGCAGGACAAGACAGGACAGAGCGGGACAAGAAAAACACCATCAACATACAGACGAGAGTCAAAACAAGGCGTCAACACACGAAAATCGCCTTAACATCAGAAAATGTCTCAGCACTGATCCGAAGATCAGCGCTGCTTATAAACAACCAGGCTGCGCGCAGCCGATAATCAGACACTAGGGCTGCGCGCAGCTGATATTACTCAAACAATTAACGTAAAGTACAGAACATAACCAAAAGAAACAACAACGACCACTAACGGGGGAACACGGAATAACACATGAGACTGCCACGAGCGAGCCGTGACACCAGCAGTGTCCTAAAGGCAAGCAACAAAATGGTTATCCCTATAAAATATATGTCCCTCTATATAAATATAATTACCATTTTGTATATCAACACACCACATGTTCATCAAGATGCAGATGAAATGAGGTTAAACTCATCTAGCAGGTCTTTGAGCATTTGTCCATAATTAACCCAAAGATAATATCTACTTGGTCTGAAAGTTTCATTCGGTGTGAAGCATATAATTTGATGAAACAGCTGCCTCACAAAAACATTTGGGGTTTGTCGCTGAGGATGTCCATTGTCATTGTGAGGATATGGAACAGGGTGCCACATTCCTCTGCCTATCAATATACATTCATATAGACATAAGTGCAAATTATTTTTGAATATGAAAAATGCAAAGCACATGCCATAATAATTAATTGATAGAAAATTATAACAATATATGTTTTGTGTTTGTATATGTTTATGTACATATATGTACATATCTACAAACACAAAATATATACATACAGGGAACAAATATA
>JBAJNP010009467.1:0-18102 GCA_036877545.1 Yasuhikotakia modesta
AATTTTAAGTGAATTTAAATTGATGTTATAATCATAGAAAAGATCTAGGAACCTTCAATGACAATAAAAAGTAAAGGAAAACTTTTTTTGTTGTCTTTGCACAATGAAAGCAAAACAAAAATTTTATTTTGTTTGAGTTAATTTACACAGTTTGTCTAACACACAGCGAGAATCTTCTTTCTTTATGCACGTTTCGTGCTCAGAACACCCTCCTGTCTCTTATCCTGCCCTCCCTGGAAATAGATTCTGTCCCGAGAAACAGTGAGACGATGAGACCCATAAAGAATAAGACATTAATTCTCTCGCTGCCCGTGACCTCGTGCGGTCGCCAGCGCCCGCATATTATAATGGAAAATGGAGACATGGTAACAGCTATAGATGTTGAAGAGTTTTCCTCTTGTACTCTGTTAAATGAAATGTGTGACTCATTGACATCTCAGTTCTGAGGCTTCCAGTCACAGTATTAATGGTCTGAAGTAGAAGATGCAACCAAAAATATTATAGCACATCTTTTTTATATTTTACTTAATAGCTGTGGACGGAATCCCGCGTGGCTTGAATATTTGTATCATATTTCACCACAGCAACATATTTCAACAGGGATGGTCAATGGAGAGCGTTAATGTTTTGGATGAGTGTTTGCATGTGTATGTATGTATGTTCTTCAATGGGTTCTTAAGGAATCATGGAACTTCAGGGTCATGGACCATTTGTTGAACCACCAAAGCATCTCTGACAATCTTCTCTCTCTCTCTCTCTCTCCTCTCTCATTGTCTCTCCCCCTTCCCCCTTCTCACTCCTCATATTTCCCTGTCAGAATAGCATTCCGCCCCTCCTCCATTCTTCTCTGTTTTGCCTGTGGTTGTTTTACTGAAAGATGAACTCCATTTGGAGATGGTGTAAAGTCACTCGCAACTTAAGACACAAAATCCATACCAGCAAATGATGTAACCCGTGAACACATATTTATCATTCTCTCCCCACTGTGCATCAGCGCCACACCTTGTTTTTATTCCGTGTACACGGTGTTGCTACAAAACAAACATCCATCTGTAATGTCTATTGATTTTGAGCAAAATTGCAGACAATTATTGTATTTTAAGGCCTTATCACATCAAAATTGAACAGATTAAGTCATAACCTGCTAAAAATAAATATCTTAAATCCACATGGTTTTCCAGTGTGGCTCAAGTTGTTAATGCTGGTCTGTTTTGTGGTTTAAGAGGAGAGTGAGTGTTGTCCAGCTGGTTAAGATGGGCTACACAACAACTTGGCTAAACTAATAAACCAGGTAAGATTAGCACAATATCTGTAGGGTGGTGTAATCTGTATTCCCAGCATGGTGTGTATTAGTTGGCTCTAGCATTCAAATGGGATAATCCCTTACATATATCCTGTTCAGTTAATAGAAAATACATCAACACCAGTTGAATCAATTTATGTTATCTTTATAGTAGAAGGTATGACTTGATTTTAAACCTTCATGTGGACACAACCAACAAATTCTGTTTTTATTCCATGCAAGCTTATAGTAACAGAGTCACAATTGTGCGTCGCATGTAAATCCACTGTTTGTTTATGGAGACATCAACAGTCATTATGACACCGACGGATAACTGGTCCTTTATCTCCCCTCTCCTTCCCGTTTACTTTCTGCAGCTCTGCGGTAGTTAGCAGATCTCAGGCCGGTGTCAGACCCGATGGTAGGCAGGGTGCCCGGGCGGGTGGCAGCATGCCTGGAGAGCGCAGCTCGGTGGAGGAAGCTGCACTCTGATGTTTACTGTAGTATTTTGCATTAACGTTGCATTAAGTATGTTTGTTTAACGTTGTGGGAATGTTTTAGTACAGGAGCAAATAGCGATCAGGACAGACAGCGCCGACGTGCCGGTGTGTTTGTCCGGGCGGAACGCGTACCGGTACCGGCGCTGATCTGACGCTACACAGAGACTTTAACGATGTAAATAACACTGAAATGACCGTCAAAACACAAAGTCAAATCGCTTAAGTTATAAATATATAATTTGTTTTTGTAATGTAGGATACAGAGAAATGTCATTACTTTCACTTTTTATATGCATTTTTTATATTTCACTTTTATATGCATTTCATATGCACTTTCATATTTTATATGCATTTTAAATGCACTTTGCCTGTAAGTAATATATGTATTTATACATTTTTTTATTTTGGGGGTATTAAATGTTTTAATACATAAGAGAGATACCTTCATTTTACAAGGCTGTCAGGACTTAATATTACAGTTTATTCAATAAGGTATCAGTTTCACAACCCCTGATTTCCATAGGTTTTTTTGTCCGGTGGGAATTTGTGGAAAAAGCATATTGTAATGCGTCCCCTAATATTATATATTATATATATATATATATATATATACATACATACATACATACATACACACACATATATGTGTGTGAGTGTAGCTGTGATAAGAACAGCAGTTAAAATGAAGTTGACTTTGATGAACTGTTACTGGGAACTGTTAGGTTTTCCCATAGGTACGTTTGCTTTTGCATCCTAAACTCTCAGTTGTGATGTGTCGGAACGACTGCTTCTCCTTCAGCTGAGCGTGAGAAGAGTTTATCTAAGAGACAGAAAGATTACGGAGGGGAAAATGTGTCCCGTCTCTTCTCTCTTTTCCCGAGTCACAGCGTTCTGCGCCTTGAGGGGCCGCAGAAGCCAAAAAATGATGAATGAGATAATTGCATTTCTTAATTAAATCCCAAGAGCATTTAAACGCCGTAAGATTGGAATCAGCAAAGTTTCTTGTTGATATTGAACGGTGGTTTGAAACTTGAATTGTCGTGTGTCGTGTTTCCTGTATTTTTCAGTTGTTTTGTTTCTCTGTGTCTGAATAATTGCCCCCCACTCCCAAACACACCTTGTTTGTCTCAGTACAAGTGAGTCTGTTTTCAGTGTGTATTGCTTTTCTTGTTCTCCGCTGTTTCTCCTCACTGTGTTATGTCTCTCGTCCCCTGTGTTCCTCTGTATCTTCTCTCTGGTCCCAGGATTAATTAGGGAGATGTCTGCCTGATCAATAGAACTTCCTCAGGGAATGAATGCTACAGCCTGTGTGTGTGTGTGCGCACATGTGTGTGCGTGTGCGTGCAGAAAGTTTTCTGTTAGGGTTAAGTTAGAATGTGGGTTAGCTTGGTGTATTGTGTGCAACAAGCTGTGTATGAAAACAATAGAGGTCTATGGAATATCCCTTTTAAATCCCTTTTTAGGTCCACATAGAGAAACAACAAGCTTATAAATCATGCATAATGATGTTTTATGAAAGTCAAAAATAGCAGAAAGTTTAGGGGTGTGTGTGTTGTGTGTACATCGAAAGCAGTGACAGTTCGCTGTGGGTACAGACAACAGGCCAGTGTGTACCAGCTCCCCGTTTGAAATGTGCCACTCCGTAACCACACACACATGCTCAGAAACACTCCCTGCGCTATTTTCTCCTAGTATCCCGCCTGCAAATGATCCTGTTTATCGGGAGCTCTCCGCTGAGACCAGGTGCGGAATGCAGAGTGCGCTGAACTCGCTCCCAGTGACAGCAACAAGCGCTTCACAGGGTTCATTTTTCATGGCTCTGCAGGTATCTCACACTAAAGCTGGTCTCGCTGCAGCACAAACACCCTGACAGGAGATGAAACGTGAGAAACGGTGGGAAACTGATACTATGAGAGAAAATGCATAGAAATACACGCTGTAGGTTTAATGTAAATACAGTAAAGCATTCAAACCACTGAGATAAAAACGGTACTCTTGAGCAGCATCTTTTATTATTATATTATGTAAAACAATGCATTTTCTGTTAAGCAGTATTAAAGTAATTTATAGTATTTTATGTGCAGGCATGTTTTAATTCTGTTCTATGTTCTCTCATGTACTCTTTTAATTTAACACTATGACAAGATGTTATGACAGGTACATTTCTCAGTTTTCTGGCCTTTTCTTTTCACATAGACAGCTGCTGTCAGTTGTTGAGTCTATTTCATCACGACGATGCATTTATCATTGCTATAGCAACCGGTAGATACACCCCATGTTGGAAACACTATCTGAATAACCAGATCAGATTTCATCACTTGCCAAATGTCAGTGTAGACAAGATCAGAAATTTTTGTGCTCAGAGCCATAGAGAATCTTTTTGACTTTGCCTTTTACCTTGGTGTTCTGGGTGGTTGCTTAGCAACTACCCAGAGCATCCTAGCAACCCCTTAGCAACAGAATATAACCTCACAGAACACCTTAGCAACTACCCGAATCACCTAATGTGAGTTTTTAATGGGCAAATACTGATCAATTGCTTTCATAACATTTACCTGAATCAACCTCACTATACTTAGTGCTTCAGAGTGTTTGATATTGAATTAACAAAAGAGCACAGCAAGCAAAGGGCAGCATTTGTTAACATTTTATGCTTTATTGGTTCCAGGTTCAAAAATCACATGCAGTCAAAAGGTTGGAGAGGAGAAACGTACGGACCATTCGTTCTACCTGTGAGAGTCCAATCTGTTTAGTAACAGTGCAGCCCAGCCTGGCAGTAATGTAGAGGAATAGAGCTGTAGACTCATTTTGGACCGGATTGGTTTCCCACAGCAACGCTCACTCCCTCCCAACTGACCTGGTGTTTCAATCCAACCATCCGTCTCCTACACCTCTCCAGCTCCTAAAATCTGTCTCTAATAACACACACACTCTCACACACACACACACACACACACACACTAGGTCTTTCATTAGACCTTTAATGAAACACAATGAATAGTGATGCAAATATTTTAGCAAACAGCTAACAGCAAATTAGGCAGTGGGTAATATAAACACAGAGGAGAGAGAGACAGAGAGAGAGTCATGCTTTATAATTTTGGGGTCTATTTGATTGGTGCCAGGTATGCAAATAAATATTAACTGGGCGTTTTAAGAGCGTTTGCTGAAAACCCAGTGGACACAAGCTTCTGCTCTTCTAAAAAGCTCCAGAGGTCCAATCAGCCCAGCTGTCTTATTAAGCGACTAAATATAACTGCAGCTCGGTTTGTTAGCCGTGTTACAGAATCTGAAAGAAGGTATTTTTGCAGTCTTGTCTTTCTCTCTCCACTTCCTGTTTCTACGGCTGCTAATTAAGGACTCATGGAGGAAAACAGGTCTTCTAGGTTATAGGTTGACTAAGGGCTTTTGTTTCATTTTTAACAGACTTGTCTCCTGTGTGTGCGTGTATGTGTGTGATGCAGATATCTCAGCACTTGTGTGCATACCTGTGTGTGCGCATTGTGAGTTCCTTTGTTTCTGTGTATGGTAGTACAACCCTCTAAGGACTGATTACTGAATTGCCCCGTGGCAGCGACAGGAGGCCGTGTGTGTATGTTTGTGTGTGTATGTGTGTGTTTGTGTGTATATTTGTGCAGTGGGATATTGTTTTGGTATTAATGAGTTATGTATATCGGTGCCAGGAATATTGGCCGTTGGCAGGGTGTTAGCAACTGTTAGAGACTGTAGTTGTAAACCTCTGGGGTTCAATAGAGACAAGAATGACGCACTAATTAAAGGATTTTATCATAATTTGTTTTTTAACCTTCTCATTTAATGGCACTGGGATAAGGCCAACAGTTTCTGAAGGAAATCCAACCTTACAGAAACGTACTGGCATGGTATTCTTACACGGGCATAATAAAGAGAACAATTTTAATTTATACCGTTGTTTATAAAAATGAGCTATATATAAATGTACAGTGTTTTACTGTAGCACTGAATTACTACCGTATTATTGTGCCATAAAATGTACGTTTTACTCTTAGGTACTTTAAAAAATTATTATAGTATGAGCGCATCATTTTCAGGGGATTTTCAAGGCACATGGTGAGTAAATAGCGAATTTACAGTTTTTAATTTATAGAATTCATTATATGTCTCAGTCGGACAAATTTAAATGAGGAAATTCTCATTGCCACAGGGTTTAAACAAAAGACCTTTTTACCCACAATACCATGCAAATTAATTTTCAAATAATTACCAATTATCTTTTTGAGACAAAACTGAGGAAAAACACTGGATTTTGTTGTTAAAATCTGTATAGTAAGATCTTTAAAGCGGTCAGAATTTGAAAAGATAAAATCTTTAACACAGTTATATCCTCGCTGTCCAGTAACTGCTTCTGTACATACAGACACTATGAGAACCACTGAGCTTTCATTTGTCTGTTGACGTTTAAAAAGGCTTCAGAGCTGTTTTATGTTAAACTGAGAGACCTGTGTTTGTTGAACGGATTGGGCCGTTGTTTTATGACTGACGTTGAAGAATTAAGGTAATGTCAGCTTTAATCCACTCCCCAATATTTAACTTTTGAAGATGATCACGGCACTGTCATAATATTTTAATGTCACATCTATATTCATATTCAGTAGCAGTGGGGTGTGCAAAGCAAAAGTTAGATTGACTTTATTCCGTTTGAGCCACACGCATGCACACAGTCATATATGCATATAAGAGGCAAGCTGAGGGGAGTTTTGTGCACAAAATAGGTTTATTGTTTACCTCTCAGCTTTAATGAGAACTCCAACCATCTCTTGTGTTGAGTATGAAAACTCACCCTTTTAGTGAAACTTGCATTTGACTAATAATGCTTTTAGCTAAGCTAACCCAGAGGAACAGCATGTATCTTCTAATGCGTTCTAACTGTGCAACGCTCTGGGTGCTAAACCCACACCAAACTTACGTTTTATAATGCACCGAAACACCAGCCTCACTCTGAGAGCTAAACTCTTAACTTTTCAGGTAATATTGACCTTATTTATTTTCTTAATACCAATTTTATTGTGCACAATTCAAGTCAGTCAGGGGGAAAAAATGTTTGTCACTTACTCTGAAACTTTTGTTTTTGTCTTATGCCACCAAGTTTTCAACCTACATACCTAGATTTGCATTTGTATTCATTTTTATCACATTGAGCTTTTCATGTCTAAAACTTGGACTTAGGTAAATAGATTTAGTTCTGTACTGTATAGCTAACGTGATATAAAATAGGAAGGTTGTTGTACATTGTTATATATTTGATATACATTTTCTGAAAAGCAACAGTTGCCATTCAGAATTATTATAATGCCATTCAGAATGAACCATAACAGTCTGTGTATAAAGTGTCAAGAGTAATGACTGAAAAAAAGAGAAGCTTTATGAAATATTGAGAGCAGTGTAAAGGATGCACAGCATTAATTAAATGCCTGTATATATACCACAATGCCTTTGGAAGGGTTCCAATAGTGTTACAGATTATTACTGGATTTGAATTGACAGTATGAAAGAGTTGATCGCATACGGACAGTCATTTAATAAAAATGTATTTAATATCCCTGTGAAACCGTGTGAATGGACAAGCAAAGCTGTGCTCTTTAAGGTTAATGGCTTTGTCAGCTTTATATGTAAAAACAATGTCTTTAAATACATTTAAAGGACTAATTCACTCAATGTCTAAATTCTACATGCATGTATGATTTTTAGTTTAAAGATGCACGGATTAAATCTGATAGCTACAGTTCACTATTTATTTCAGTTGCACAGAAAACAGATGTAAACATTAAGAGCGAAACGGATGAAAACAAGTTTTCCCGCTTTCTCCTGCTCAGGAGAAAAACCTCTTAGTTGTCGTCTTGTAAGGCGGCTCGGTGCTGGTTCACCTTTTTGATGGCCATATAAAGAAGAGTCTGTGCAAGGCTGCTGTTCTCCTAGCGTGGGTCAAAGTTCACGACTGTCTAGCTAAGCAAAAGTGGGGGGTTAAACCTAGACAGCTGCTGGTGTGATAGTCGTGTTTAAATGGAAACCTGGATGATTGACAGGAGCAGAGACAAAAGCTGCCTTTGTGAGGCACGTGTCACATGACATAAGGTGTGTGTGTGTCTGTGTGTGTGTGTTTCTGTTGCAAACTCGACCCTCTAGCACATGATGAGGGTTCAGCAGTCAGGGGAAAAATAATAGGCTGTCGGCTCAATTTGGCTGGAGTTTGGAAAACATGCAAATGAGCTTGTTAGGCGAGGGTTTGTTTGTTTGTGTGGGTGAGTTGAGTACTTGTAATGTGTAACCGGTCATCATCAGCTACCCGGAAGGACTAATAGGTTTGGTGACCAGTAAACAGCACAAAAGCCTGAGTGTGTGAAAGATGTCCACTGTGCAGCTGCCCTCAGGTCTTTATCTGAGAGGAAGTCAAGGGTTTGAGGAGATGGACAGACAGCTGAGCATCTCAGATATTCAGCAATGGTGCAAACGTGACACTTCCCACGTGTGGACGGGTCGGTTTAAATGCTGACCTGCGCAACCTGACATTACAACACACTGCTTTCTCTTTCTGCCGCTGTGTGTCCATATCCCAGAATGCCTTTCACCCAACTAACAAACGTATTTTCCTACAATGCTTTTTAAGCTTTTTAATTTTGGTTGTGTAAATCTTTTTTGAAACAAATGTAAGGTTAAAATAACAATTAAAATCCTTAAATTATCAACCAGTTTATTTTTAAGACGTTAATTTGATGTGTTTTAATGGAGGTTTTGTTATAAATAAAATGCTGAATCTACTTTTAGATCATTTTTTAATTCTTTACCCAGCAACCACCTGCCTCCATTCTGGTAAGCAATGCCCCCTTTTCTGATCCAGTCATTTTCTCTCTAAATATTCAGTTTCATTCTGAAAACAATTTACAGAAGTCAAATGGGTTCCAGACATTATCTTGTTGACTAAAAATCACTTCACATATGTAACAGTAATATATAATAATCACATATCTTAATTAGATGTAATAACATGTCTTAATCACATGTAATCACATGTCTTAATCACATGTAATCACACGTCTTCTCATATTGACTAATAACCACTTTTAACCAACAATTCTTTTACCTCATGTGTAGGAAATTGACTGGTCAGAGGAATGCGGCATGCCTGTGGGCTTCTCTCTGTGTTAGATGAGGGAAAACATTCTCTCCAGCACTCTGTGTTCAGCACAATAAAAGTTCTTGAGTTGTTGGATCTTCTGCATCATCTTCTGCACAGAGACACCGCAGCCTCACCTCACTGCAGCATTGAGGTGATTTCCTTCTGCAGTCGAGACAAAGAATGACCTCAGCACGCCTGTATCTGTTACCCTCTGTTTGTCACACAGTCTGTCAGGCTTTGACTGTGACATCGACTCGCTCACCTGTGCATTACAGGTGGTTATATATAATGTTGCATGTCCTTGTTTTTCAGCCCCTTAAAGTTAACGCTCTGGTACTTAAAGTTTTTGAGGCTTAAACACAAAGTCCCCTGTGCCGCTGATGCTATCCGTTGATCTGTGAGGTTGCGTTCAGCGTTAGAATTTTGATGAAGACGTATTTAGGACTCAAACTGGGTCGTTCTGCCTGATTAGCAGAATGAAACTCATTGGTGTCGGTTTTATAATAAACTCCTCACGACTTCTCGGCTGTGACAGCAGCGTCACAGTATAAAAGCATTTTATAGTCTCGTCTTTTATAATACGTCTCATTAGCACATTTAAAGCCACATGATTTTTATTGTGTGGGCCAGGCTGTCATGAGAAGCCCATTGAAGCTGTAAACAACACAATTATTAGTGGAAATACCTGAGCTAAAACAACAGTAAAATTAATGCAAATCTAGGCTGTTAATGTCATAATACTCAGCAGGTTTCTTTCTTTTGGCTTGAGTAGAGAAATAATGTGAATTCTGTGCTGCCTTTTCAGTGCAAGAAAAGGTATTAACTATATGCAAATACAAGCATTTGTAAATCATAATATCCTGAAACAATATTTATTTAGCTGGAAACAAAATCATGTTTAAGATAAGTTAAGTTGTCTCTATACTACAACATCAAGATAAGTTGTAGTATAGAGAGAATGCTTTGGACATTATAATGATGTGGTGAATGTGCTTTTGAAACACAATGAAATAACCTAAAAGCAACATTTAAATAGCATTTGTCTATCAGCTGAGATTTTTGCCAGCAAGTGTAAAAGAGGAATAAATCTCTACAAGCAACATGCTTGTGTTAAGCTATTACCAGTTTATAAATACACAGGTTTTTAAATACATTAATTGTCATATTGATTCTGTATTGAACCTGTTGCTGTTTTGGAACAATAAAAAATGTGCAATAGCTGAAAGTAAAATCTGTTATTTACAATTTTTTTGGTATCAACTGTCTCAAAATAGTGTGTTTGTTAAGTACAGTTACAAAACAATCGTATCCTTTTCCTTCCTGCTCTTGTGCCGTCAATTTATGCAAATAAACAGCACTGAGATATTTTTATCTGTTTATCTTTGGCGGACGTATGAGTGCGATGTGAGCGTATACCTGAAGCGTGTACCGTTCTGACTGTATAGCTGTAATCACGTGTGGGTGTGATCTGGTTAGAATGAGAAATTAAGCTTGTCTGTGAGCGTATAAACTGTTCTTCACCAGCTAATGAGTCATGCTAATCGAGGTGTGAAGATTAACTATTTATGTACTTCAATAATAACCCACAACTTTCCTGTGTGTTTTCTAGCAGAATGAAACAACACGAACATTCGGCTGAGCGTGGACGTGTGACTATGTTGACCCCATGCTGAAAGATCTCCTATTAGCCTGAAACCATCTTTCCAGCGATTGTTTACATTTCTTCTTATCATCCCTTGTGCTTTGGCTCTGAGCTCGACATGAGTTTGACTTGACAGGGTACATGTGCCCAGTAATAAGGCGGTTCACAGGCTCCACAGTTTAGCTGGTGATGAGAGCTTCAGCTAAATATGTCCCTACTGACAAAGCAGACAGCTGTAGGAAACATTTACTCTGTCAGCAGTACCATCATGGCTCTGGTCGTTCACCCGCTTTGGGTTTTTTGTGTGGCCTTGCCTTGGCGCTGTCGCTCTCTGTGGTGCGACCTCTGCGACGTTGAACTTTGAACCCTGAACTGTGGGCTACACCTGCTCCCACAATCCCCATAACCAATCAGGACCAATCAGACACAAGATGGTTAATTTAAACACAGCCTTGTACAACTATAAGCAGTTAGTCCTTGTGGTCTAAAGGCTAATTATCTGTATCAATGTGACATTGCTTTTTCCTTTAGTTTTGACCCATATGGCAAAAGAGCCTTTAAATAGAAATTAATAACTCAGTAATTTAATCCAACAGCACAAAATAACACGTTTATTTAATTATCTCTATGTCTTTCTGTGTTTCCCCTTTGAAATGAGATGTTTGTTCCTTTTGGTGGCATCTGTATTAACATTGTTCTTGTCTAAAAGCATCAAAAATGCTTTAAGCTTGTTATAACTCCCATAGGGAGGGTTATGGCGAGTGCTGTTGTCTGTACGGCCTGTGCGTTCGGCCATTACCATATATTTCAGAGTAAGAAAGATTCACAATGGCACTGAGCTGCAGGTCGAACCTGAGGCAAAATTTGCTGTGTTTAGCACATCTGACTCTCAGTGGGTGATAGGCATGGGCTATTGTCTCCCTAACAACAGCGGCCTTGAAGTTGGCCCCTAGCGACCCAGGGGACGATCCCAGCCACTCTCTCCCTCAGGCTTGGGACGCTCCCAAAGGCACCACTGACTCTCGCTAGGGGTTAATGTTCCATAAATAAGAGACTTTTTTGCAACACAAAGATAGTCCTTCTAAATTAGATGCTGTAAATCAATAGAGAGCTGGGTGTGTGTGTGTCTAAGTGACATTATATCTGGAACAGGCCACCTGTGATGTCACTAAACGAAGGATAAAGGGAGGTATACAATGACAAAAACAGAAGATAAACAGAAAAAGGTGAGGAGAGCAATTGTAGGTCTTGTCTGAGGTAATAATAGATATATTTTACCTGAGAAACTGTTGCCATGATGTTAGCGTTTTCTGGGTGGTTGCCAAGGTGTTGCCGGTGGCAAGGTGTTGCTGGGGTTCTGCGGTTGCTATGGTGTTCAAAGTATGAGCGAGCATCAAGCGATGCTTGCGTTAGACAGCACCACTTATCACTGAGATTTTGTGGCAGAAATGGGCTCCAGACTCCAAAAAAACTGTCCTTGCTGCTGGTACATTGCACAGATTTATTTGAAGCTGGTGTTGTAATCACACATTGCATCTGAGGAGCCTCTTCACTCATTCACAGGCCACTTTCTGTTCACTGTTGAGCAGGTAGCAGATCCTACTGAGGGTAATTCAGAGCACAGCAGACCGTGAGGGTTTGTCTCTCAGCGGGATGAGAGTTTGGTCTCCATGCGTCATTGCTTTTTACATAAAGCTCTTTGAGAAATACACAACATGTGGGGCTAATGGTCAAAGCTGGCATGGGTCTAATTGGCACAACTGTGGCACACAGTCCCTCTGTGCTTCTTTCAGAGCTCAACAAGCAACACTCAACACACTATATTTAGCAGCACTCGTTTTACTGTATATGGTATGGATTCATATAGAAGTACATACAGTGTGTAGGGGAGTGAGGTGGGAGGAAATTTGTACCCAACAGTCAGCAAAATGTGACAAATCTGGGCAGAACTTCTATCGGGGAAGCCCTCATTTAAATTATAAAGATAAAAAACTTCATGTTTTTGTTAGAGTTAGCTTAGAGTGTTAATGTGCTTAGGGCTAGTTTTTTTAAAGCTACCTGTGTAACTAGCTTCTAAAACAATAGGGTATTTTCCAGTTTAGATGAGTAAACACACACACACACACATGCACACACACACAGAGATATTATGTAAACATACTGTATATGTGTGTGTGTGTCTGTGTTTCTATCCAGTGCTTTTATAACACCAAATATAGGAGAATATTATTTCTATTTCTCTTTTTATCTCACCGCATCTCACCTCTTTCTCACTCATCTCTCTCTCTGCTCACCAGTGTTTATCCATTCTGTCAGAGCAGGTTTATTATTTGGGTCTGAGCTTGGTGTGACAGTGTTGTAAGTCCCTCTGGCCAATCTCTGGTGCTGTAAACAGGCTTTAGGAATGTTCCAACCCACCCCGGTGCTGGATTAGTCTCTGCCCACCCTGCCTTCATCTTGCGTTTTACCCCTGAGCAGTTTTTGTCCGGCGCGGACAACCTGAGAGATAAAACAGTGGTGTCACTCTTACAGCAAGCAGAGCGTTCCAACTGAAACACCAGTAGAGCAGATTCACTGGTGTGTATATTTATATGTGTATACATATAAATAATTTGTATATAACTGTATATAAGCACATTTAGAGCAATTGAATAAAAATTTAAGTTGAAAAATAGAAAATGAAGAACAAATAGTAATAGGAAAATAATCATATTTTGCATATAACAAAAAAAATGATTGTTGTTTTGTTATTATGGCCCATATCTATATGTCTACATAATGTTTATTTGTTAAAAGCATTATGCTACTGAGAGTTCACACCTAGCTTTCTGGCCTGTTATTAATCACAGAACTCAGTAATTGTAGTTAGATTTATGCTTAAAACCAGAATACAATAGCTTTTTGGAAAATATTGTTGCTCTGTAAATATAATGTACTGTTACTGAATGTGACAAGTTATGTATTATATCCTATACAAATGTGCTTTTAATTATGTTTGCATACTTTGGAAAGTAAGACAAATGCTGTTTAAGGTTTTTTTTTCCCTGGTGTATGTACTTTACAAAGACATTAAGACATTATGAGTAAAGCAAAACATGGATATGTACAAACTGCTATATAAATATGATAATATACCGTTTTTTAAATAAACAAAAATGCAGCCATCTTAAATCAGCGCAAAGCTGCATAAACAATCAGTTTTTGTCTTAATCTCAATAAACACATTGCATTAACTTTTAATTTATTGTGTAAAAGTAAATCTAATGCATACAATGCTAAGTTTGGATCTAATTGACATTTAATCAGAGTGCTGTGTGGTGTTGAATTGGTTGCCAGATCAGCTACTAATCCCCACCTGCACAAGTGCAATAAGCTTGGAGTTGATAACATTGATTCCCCACTGTCTTTTGTCACCTCCTACACCAAAACGCAGAGCAGAAGCCATGTTGTGTTTTACTCATTTACATATTAGTCAATATGCAGTGCAGTCAAATTAGTTACGTTTGCATATTCAGCAGCATTTCTGCAGCCAGTCCACGATTAAGATGCTTAATGCATTGTGTATGTTGTTATCTGACGCAAGCAGCGCATAAACGACCTGCGATGAGTGTTTCGATATATAAACAAGCACATTTAAAAGCATGCACAACAGCTCATTTAAACTCAAAGGGAAATGTGTTATGTGGATACAGCCAAGAGAGGGAGAAATGGCTATTCTGATGAGATAGCCAGTGTCAAACCAGACTTTTCTGGACACAGCAATAGCCAAAGACTGTGTCAGAGCATATTTCCCCAGCACTGCCGCCCGATGAGGACTATAATTGCTGTCACCTCCCTCCCGCAGCCGGCTGCAGACTCTGGGAATTGGAAGAGTCATTTTATCTCCAGGGAAACCAAATGATGGGCGCTCCAATTTTCCAGCACAAGTTGAAGGGACAAGCAGGACGCTGAACGTATCATTAGCGAGCCCCCGGTACAATTTCAGGACTGAATTACTGGTAAACCATGGAGGGTCTTCTTCAAGACTAACATCAGAGAGAGTACAAAGAAGAAATCAACAAAGCTTTCGCAGCCTGAACAATTACTAACGGGCAAATGCACGGCTAACTGTTTAGCATCACCTTTGCATACAAACCTGAAGTGTTTTTTCCAAACCAGCTAATTAGCAGCCATCTTTGAAAGACGTGGGAGTGTGTGAGGACACCTTACATGGTTTCCATGCCAAGAGTGAATGTGGCCGTATTATATAATTAGCTCTTGAAACCAGTTGTCTTTTTGAAAGCTGGACCTGTCAACATACATAGAGGTTAATGTCAGATTCTCTTCTGTGTCTAGTGTTGCACTCTACGTATGATGGGACAGAAGGGGCTCAGTCGCCCGTTACACTAATTTTAGGAGGACAGGAGAACAGAGGGACCTTCCCGCTTCACAGAGCCACAATTAAGGGGGCCTCAAACAGAGGGGCTCAAAGACAAAGAGAGACAGGCAGATAGACAGAGGTAGAGAAAGTGGAATATTAATGAATTGAAGAGCAACAGGAAATTGGGCGTCTAAATGTGCCCGTGTCCCCTGTGAGATGATTAGCAGCAGACAATCTCATGCAGAGTGAGATCAATGAGATATATTGTCATTTTCCAGTCACACCCTCCAAATCAATTAATCCATAAGCTGTATGGGCCGTGCTGTTTAAAGGGCCAGTTGGTGATGTTTGTTGTTGCTGTGTCACATCCAAGACGAAGCAGAAATTTGTTCCTTGTGAAATGGCTTTGGTTGGCCAAACAGACTTTAGAAATCACTCCCAGCATCACCAGGCTCTGATTGGACCATAATGCTGTTTTTCCTGTCAGGCCACTGTGATTGTTTTTGTGTATAATCAAGCAAATTGGTCCCTCATCAATGGGCGGCAAATAAACACCTTCTCGCCAGGTCTATTGTTTCCTTTCAGTCTTTTGTGTGAGAAAAGGAGTTGTGCTTTCTTTTCATCCATCTGTTTTTTTTTGGCATTATTCCCTCTTATACAACTGTCACACGCAATACCCTCAACTCTGGGTGTGTGGGGGAGTTGCATCCTTTTCTATTACATAAGGACTCTGTGTATTGCTTTTCGTATTAAATGTCATTGGCCTCAGTTTTCTGTCAGTCGCCATGGCGATCACAACCTGACGGCCAGTCAATATTTTGCTATAGGGATTTTGGTCGGAGCAGATGTAGGACACGCATGAGGCATGTCTGTGTGTGTGTGGTTTGTGTGTGTGTGTGTTGCAATGAAATTGGGTGTCACAGGCAGTAATGAATGTCACTACAATGTGACATTTCTTATCATTTCTGTATTCATGTATTTTTAGCTAATGCTGGAAGTTCATTAGGATTCTTTAGGCCATCAGACGTACTAATAGATTAAAATGTTAATGTGTTATGGCTAATTGTGATAAATTTCATGATTTCTTGATCATTTATTTTCAAAGAAGGGTAAAAACAAAGTATGAGGTTTATGATTATGTGTGCACGAATGGATGTAACATTAATAATATTCATTAATGATGTTAAATCCATAAATTGTAATATAGTATATAATAATATGTAAAAGAAAACATTTCTGGTTTGTCAATGAAAAACGTCATAGGGCTACATAAGACAAGATTTCGAGGACAATGTTGTAGTCAGAAATCAAATATATTTTATTATAGAAATATGAATTATTTTAATGAATATTATTTGTATTAGTATTATCTGTCTGTGTGGTTTTTCTGAATATGACATTTGTGGCTTTTTTCAGGTCTTTAAAGGCACCGTATCAGATGGCTGGACCCCAGTTCAGTGTGAGATGTCAGGTGTTGGTGGTGACCGGGGTAATAAATCACTATCAGCTGGTGTGTGTGGTGGATGGGTTAATTGCTAATAGCGCCATATCATTTTCAAAGCCTTTTCCTCTGTCAGTGTCGATTGTTATGATGTCTGATACGTTGTGACAGAGGTACTTTTTTTACCTCAGAAAAATGGTGTTGCTTTTGCAGACGCCTGATTTCAGAGGCTAAGTTCATTTCTGGCTCTGGATTGGCAGTTCAATATGATGCCTTTCAGTTTCCTGTGCAAATTTATCTATATGGTTTGTGATAATGTGGCTTGCGACATTATAGCATCCTTTAATTGGTATTAGAATCAGTTGACAAACCCAAGAAAAAAGGCAATAAAACAAATTTGTGGCTTGTGTAAGTTACATAAATTGTGTAAAAAGTGTCTCAGATATTTTTGTTGTTATGTGACAGGTGTAGCAGGTGATAAAGAGCATGATTGGTGAATGTTTTTGGCTTCAGTGAGAACACAAACCCATTGTTAGCTTTTATGAATTCAGCTCTGATTTGTCATTTCTAGGAACTCTGCGGTACTCCTGCCACCGTTGCTTAATGGTATCATTAAGATGTGATGATGTGATGTCACCATAACTCTCACGCTAATGTGATTATTCAGCTAAATTCACAGACGGCGCACTTGCTCTGACAGTTCCTGCTGATGTTTTATGCTAGCGGGAACAAGCTGCATCGCTCATAAGAGAGATGAAATGTATTTAGGGAGAAACTGGATCATGTTTTATTCAATTACACACGGAAGCTCAATTAATCAGCTTTTGCAATTAAGTTAAACTTGCTCATGTATCATACATGAGGACAATATCAAGCGTAGTCACTCCAGAAGCTCTCAGTGTGAATGCAATGGAAGGCAATATATCACATTAGGGAAATTAAGATAAATACAACCGCTAAATAATGGTAACTTGCATATAGAGCCTTCCATCTTGAAATAAACATGAAGTGCAATTTGCTGCTTAATATTTCAGCAAATACATTCTCATTACAACTGGGAAAATGCCAGAAATGCAAAGAGGGGAATGCGGTGAATACAAAACAGGCCTATTTTTCCTGTTTGGCAATTTGTCGCTGTTATTTGCCAAGGCTAAATCTACCAAAACCTTCAGACATCATTACCTGCTGAAGTCAGAGAGTGTTTTCTGTCACGTCTCATTGTCTGGTCCTCATACCACACTGATATACCTTTGATATTGCTTTTCACTTCTCATCTAGTAATTTCTTCCAAGCGATGGCATTTTGAAATTGATGATTTGTTTAGAGGCCGGAGTCCTCACTGACTGATGCTGGTTTTGGAGACAGATTCATGAACTGGGTTTAAAAGGAATGCGGGTGTGAATGGAGAGTGGTGAATCCAATTGAACCTCTCTTTGTTATTTAATGGACTTTGTGCCATTATTTCTTATTTTTCTGTTTATTGCTGTGAAGTTGCTTTGAAACGTTCTGTGTTGTGTAAAGCACTAAATATGTGACCTTGGTCTAGTGGTTTATTAACTTCAGGCTTTCAGACTGTAAAGTCTTTCAGTACAAACTTTAATAGATGCTTCAAATTATGGTTCAATTTTTAATACCTTGACAGGCCCCATGTTACCAATGACAGACTTTTAGTTAAATTGCTATTTCTGCTCAAAAATGGCTACAAACAGGATGTTAGTCACATG
>JBAJNP010009468.1:0-18094 GCA_036877545.1 Yasuhikotakia modesta
GTTAAATAACACTGTATTTTTTTATCTGTGGTTGAATTGATTGGGAGTTTTACTCAGACCAAAACACTTTCAAAGTATTACATCTAAAATGTCTCCTAACTGCACTTCTATAGAATTATAATATAAAATTATACTAAAAATATAATGATTAACTAAAAAGTAACAATATACAATATAACACTAATCTTCAACTTTTCAGTTTGATGGGAGATGTTTCTGGATTCATCTTCATCTTTAAATAACACTGTCTTCACGTAACCTATATGTTTTTTGTGTAGAAACCATATATTACATTGTCACCAATGGTTTGATAACAAACCACTGCTTTGTTTATCTAAAGCAAATCTTAACACTTGATTTAAACATCTAAACCTCTGGTTGTTCTGCCGGCAGCACGGAATGATCCAAACCCATCCATAATTCAAAAGTCTCCGCCTGAGGGATTGAAATTGCTTCACTAACTGTCACCGTAAACCTTATTCACGATTCTGCATCCATCATCTGTCAACAAGGCAGCGAGTTAAACAGGAGCCTTTAAATTAAGAAACACCGCAGATCCAAATTAAGAAGCTGCAAAAATAATAGTCAGCTCCACCCTTGCACTTAAAATGTTAAACCTCAGAACATGAGGTGTCTTGTTTGGGAATTGCTGGGAATAAACAGCCCTCCTATCTGGATATTTGTAGCCCTGCCAACGTTTGTCACTTGCAAGGAAGCGCATTTTTCTGCCTTTAGGAAACGTATCATGATTAAGCATGTTTTCCGAATCTGTGTCAGGACTTTTATAGATTAAGCAATTTTGTTAAAGGAATAGCTCACTTAAAAATGACAACCGTGTCATTGTTTTACTCGTGTTGTTCCAAACCTGTGACTTTCTTTCTTCCATGCAACAGAAAACTTAAGTTTGAAAAGTTTTAAAGTTACAAACTTTTAAAGTTTGTAGTTATTTTGTTGTTTTTCGCATTCAGTTACAGTCAATGTGGGCTTTTAACACATAACGGCACATAAATTCATGTGCTTGGGGAACAAACCGAAATACTTTATACTCTAATATTTTAGTATGTGAGACTCGATGTTCTGAGACTGGATTATGTTTTAAAGAACTTAAATAACTAGTTACAATAACTAGTTGACATATAAACTATTGCATTTTTAAATAACTCTCAAAAGCACATCAAAAAGAACTAGATAGATTTTCAGTGAATAACAACTTTAGGTTAAAATCTACAGACAGACTATAGGAAAGAATATTCCTGTCTTTGCAGCACACTAACACCATCTGCTTGAGTCTGTGTTTGAATGCGAACACTTGTTCTTTAAGGTGTTTATGATAAGACTGATCTCAGAGGAGCGCAGCTGTGTCCACTATGAAAGGAATGACACCCTTTGACCTGTTTTATGTTTTATCTGTCGCTGCAGATTTAATACATTCACCTCTCACGTCTCCTTCGGCGTTTACAGACTTCGTAATTTCACGTGTATTGTTTTTCAATGTAAGTCTAAGCTAAATAATGTGTAAATAATGTATGAATAGCTCAGGTTAACGTTTTAGCTTCTTATAACATATTACATATCGCATTTGTACACATATGTTGTTCCATAAGTGTTGCGTTAGCAACTCAAAGGTTGTGGGTTCGATCCCAGGGAGCACAAGTACTGATATAAAAATGTATACACTGAATTAACTGTAAGTTGCTGTATAAAAGTGTCTGCCAAATGAATGAATGTACGCCCTCTAGTGGTAAGTAATATAAACTTATATCTACAGACAAGGGACACAAGAAAATGAACCAATTTTTTGACAACCATTTCAATGTAATGATGAATATATCATTAATGTTTTAAAAACTGATATAAATTTTGGCATAAACGTTAAATTATTGAGTCATTTATGAATTAGTTTTTGAGATTATTGTTCATTTTATCTGTATCATGTTACTTTACCCAATCTTAACTGGACAAAAACCTTCACACAGAAAAACAACATTACGTTTTTAATAAATGCAACAATACTCCAACTCAAGTAACATAATTCAAGTTTTTACTAATTTACAAAAAAATACATTTAATAGAACAGTTATCTTCCCTAATAAACACATTTAAAATAAGACTTAAATAATATAGTATAAAAATAGACTTCATCGTAAAAGTTATCCTATGAAGTGATAGTGACACTGTAGTTACAATACAGTAAAATATTAAAAATTCCTGCATGTAACTCACAGTAAATAAAAACAATTACATTCACTGGCGTTCAGTTTGTTACTGTATAAAGGCACCCGTGGCTTTATTACAGCATAATGATTTCAAACCAATCCTGCGTCTTTTGCCATTCCAAAAAATAATCCTTTCTGCCCGATAAGGTTTGCTGGTGTGTCGAATTCTGCGACTTGTCCTTTGTCTAATACAAGCACTCTGTGACGAGAGAAAAGCGATTGATTTATGAACTCAAGTACAGTATTTAAAAACATTCATTCTTTATGAATCAGTGTGAAATCAATTAAAATATTAAAGAATTTCAACATTCTTCATAATTCAAGTTTCTTTCTGAGGTAAAAATTGCATAATAACAAAAATGAAGAAGGAAAAATGATTAGGGTGACATTATAAACCACAACGCAGGTGTCCATATTTAACCACTGTTAACACAGGTTAAACTACTAACTAGTCCTCGGTAGGCATTGCCTATAAATGCCCAGTGGTCAGTTAGTGTCCACGGTAACCAATGACTGTGAGTTTCAGTCAGACTGTAACCATTTTGGTACCTCACTTCCTGTGTGCCACCTCCAAGGTAACAATGTCAGGGTGTTCTAAGGTAACATGATGTGTTCTAAAGGTCAGGTTGTGTTCTAAAGCGTTCTAACGCTAGCACACTGTAACTCAGCGGCCGCTGTGTGTCTTGGATAGTCGTCCGAGCTTTGCTCAAATCCCTAATCATTCAATCATATACAAGCACCATAACTGCATTTATAAGTCTGTAGAAAGTACCTGGTGTAGTCCATGATAGTGTTGAGTCTGTGTGCTATGGTGAAAACCGTGCAGTCCTCAAACTGAGTCCGGATCGTGGACTGGATTAGATCATCGGTCTCCAGGTCTACAGCAGCAGTGGCTTCGTCAAGAATGAGGATTCGAGTTTTCCTCAGCAAAGCGCGAGACAGACACACCAGCTGCCTCTGACCCACACTAAACAGGGAGCGACAGGTTTATATGATGGTAAGCCTCAAATTTATAGCCAAAAATATTGTGCTAGTCAAAAGTCTGACAGCACATCTAAAGCATTGGGTTTGAAGCTTTTATGTAATCGCTAGAATTGGTAAAATAAATGTATTTTATTATGTAAAATGAATAAGAAACATTTAAGATATTAATATTTAGAGATATATTTAATATTTAGAGATATTAAGATGTCTCAATAATTTGCGCTATTTATAGGCTAGGTTTTTTGAAATACACAATGCAATATGCAAGCTGCACAATGTGAAATACACTCATTAAATACACGCTTTTAAAAATATACACTTTTGAAATACACACATTATGCATTATGAAAATTCTCAAGTTTTGGATATCATAGGCGCAGGCCATCATAAAGGTGTTGCAAAGAAGCTGACATAAATAGAATATTTATGTAAATATAATTTTTTTCTTTTGAACTGACTGTAGTTCTTTTGCTATAAACCTTAAACCTACCAAACACAACATGTACACAATACACACACGTATTGAAAGACACACGTATTTAAAGACACCAAATATTAAGTCACTCCTAGCTTTAAGCATCATCCTGAAAGGTTACATTTTTTAAGACAGAACAAAAAAAATACTACAGCTACACTGCAATGTTGCTCTATGCTAATTTATGAAGTAGCCTTTGTACCTTAGATTCTCCCCTCCTTCAGAACATTCCATACTGAGCTTGGCAGCCTGGTTGCTAACAAACTTCTTCAAATGAGAAAGTTCCAGAGCTTTCCAAACTTCATCGTCAGTGTGTTTCTCGAATGGATCGATGTTCATCCGCAGAGATCCAGAGAACAGAACAGGTTCCTACAGAATCATGGACAGGAGTTAAAGTGTTTGTTTTAATTAGCATTGCAGTACCACTCATTGCGGTATCAACAAAGCCTATGGACACTTTTTCTTTGTATTTATTAATAAAACATGAACCACATTAGACCGTCACTGTGCTGGTTCAAGCTGGTTTGATGCTGGGCTAGCTGGTTAACATTGTTTTTAATGTTAGCGAAAAATTTTAAAAGATGTTTAATCAAGCAATAACATCAGTACTGTCAAATGTTTAAGAAACGGTTAGGCAATGTTTTTACAACCAAAACTGTTAACTGGGACACCAACACAATAGTTTCAAATGCAACAATACAACACACGCCGGTGACCACTGGTCTTTCCAGAGGGAAATTCGTTTCTTAACATTTTATGAATGTAAGTGTTGCTATGCAGAGCAAAATACGTTCAATTAAATTTCATCATGTTAGCGTGTGTTAAATGTTAAAATTATGTTAAGGACTGTTTTTACTAGCAAAAAAGAAAAAATTGAAAGGCTAAGAATCTGGACACAAGCTAACAATCCATTAGCCACAATTGTGTTTTTAGCTGAACAAGCTAATTAAACACTGTTTTGTGAGCCTTTGGCCTCCTCTAAAGCTAGGATGAAATCCACAATCTTCTTCTTTATAGCACAGAATGGGGAAATTAGGCTTTTTTGCTGACACTATAAACCAACGTGAGCAAAATGCTAGCGTAAACATTTTCAAACTGCTTAAATTAAAACAGATGCCATACCACCAACAAAGCTGAAGACCAACCTGAGGAATAATGGTGAGTTTGGATCTGAGGTCATGAAGGCCGATCTCAGAGATCTTCACCCCGTCTATTACGATCTCTCCCGCCGCTGCCTCCAGCAGACGAAACAGACAAAGAGCCATGGAGGACTTCCCAGCTCCTGTTCGTCCCACGATTCCAATCTGTAGACGAAACTGGTCTTCAAATCTGTGTTTTGTGTGATTTGTTTGTGCCAAACTGCAATGGTCAAGACGCCAAGGTCAAAGACACCAAAAGCTACTGGTGAAGTTTTCGGTTGAGATGTTCCTCACCTTCTCGCCCCCTTTCACCTTCAAACGGAGGTTCCTCAGCGCCAGGTCCAGTCCTTCTCGATACCTCACACTATAGTCAATGAAGTCCACGTTTCCCTGAGAGGGCCAATCCGGTGGGGGCTGTTTGTCCTTCACTATCCATGGCGCCTATGGGCATTAGTAACATGTTAGCGGTCCCAAAGACATGCTAATTAGCATCAGGCTTACAGACTTAAACAGCAAAGGTTATAAACTCAGTTCCAATGAGCAAGCAATGGATAACACATCTCTACCAACACCAAAGTTTAAGTTAATATTTTGAACAAAAATGAAAAATCACTTTCTAAAATCACAAGGTTCACTGAAAGTGACGTGTTTGTCAGTTACGGTTGCCCATAACCGAAATGTGACCTCTGCATTTAACCCATCCGTGTGAGGAGTGAACACACACTGTAAGTCGTGAACACACACACACCTGGAGCAGTGGGCAACTATCCCTGCAGCGCCCGGGGAGCAATCGGGGTTAGGTGCCTTGCTCAAGGGCATCTCAGTTGCCACCTGCCAGTGCTGGAATCGAACCAGCAACCTACTGACTACAAGCCCAACTCCTTAACCAGTAGACCACAACTGCCCTCATTGGCTGACATGATTCCAAGTCACGGTACCAAGACTTCACAAAAAGCACTTTCCAAAAAAGAACTTATCATGGATTTGACTTGTTTACAGGCTCTATAGTGTCTAAATTTTAAGATAAACTGCTCACTTGGCTTCAAAGATGTCCACAAAGTAGTGCTTAAAACAGGACAGAAATTCTATACAACAGAAACTGACTTTAATACAGTCCGATTTAACGTTAACGTCACATAAAAAGTGTCAGTCAGATAACATATTTCTGCCTGACCAAAATAAGCAGCAAAGTGGACCAGTCGATTGTTAAACATCTATGCAAGGGATTCACACAATGATTCAATTAAGTAAAAAATGACTAAATGATCATGGATGAATTTATGATACAACACGGTGGCCATATTGTTGACAGATAAGAGTTTGTTGTACCTCAGTTAGTGTCTCTGAGTATTCCTTCACTCTCTCCACTGCAACTATGTTGCTCTCAAGGTCAGAGGTCATCCGCACCAGCCAGTTTAGGGACAAAGTGACCTATTCAATAAAGGCCACAAGCGCTGTAAAGTCACATTACCATGTGACGCGATGGAATGACATGCTATTGGTTCCTAAGTGCTGTGTTTGATTTACCTGCAGAGCGTATGACACGGACAACCCGACCAATCCTGGGTTAAGCTTTTCCTTCCCAATAACAGCAAACAAGGCAGCAAACAACACAATGCAGTTCCCAATAAACTCTATGCGAATCCCCAGCCACCTGTTTTCATTGACACACAATACTGTTAATTCACACATGGTCACATTTACTCTTGAGCTTTTCTCAATAAGAAACAGAATGACTGAAATTGCTGCTGGTTGGCTGGTCTTAGCTGGTTTAAGATGGAAATACCTTAAGCTTGGCAAAGCCAAGCTGGTTTTTTACCTTATGGCTGAGCTGGTTTTACCTTATGGCTGCTTTGCTTGTCTTCCAATCTGACTAGCTAAGGCTAAAAAAAAAGCAGTCAAAGCCCTTTAAAACCGGCTTGCTAAACCAGTCTGGGAGACCAGCTAAAAACAGTCAATCAGCTTAGGCTAGTTTTAGCTGTCAGCAGTTGCTAGTTCCTAAAATAACTACTTCCTGTGTAGCAGAAATGATTTTAGGTGTTATGTCACCACCTACCTGTTGGAAACAATACCAGGGTAGTAACTCATTTGGTTCTCATCGACTTTCAAGTCACTCGTGAGCACAAAGGCACTATTACGGCCATAGGCACGGATCACACTAGTGCCTGTGATGGTCTCCGAAAAATGGGAATATATTGGAGACCTGCTGACAGATTCCAGTCTCTTAAGCTGTCGAGACGTGGCAACATAAAATCTCTACAAAGAGAATTGAGTGGGAGAGACACAAATCTTCTGTTTAACACAGTAGAAGCAACAAGCATAAAACATACACATATAAAAACAGGAATATAAATATTTATGTATATAGACATGCATCTAACTCTTATTTGGTATAAATATTTCATATATCAGTTTTAGTATATTAAACTGAATTTTACAATTTACTAGTAACAAAAAATATACTTGGATACAATAGGTGCATGCAATAGACAAATGGTTTGTGCATAAAATAATGTGTACTAGGAAAGGAGGTTTATGCCATGCAAAGCCTAACTCATACTCAAAAAAACTCAACTAGCACTTGTGAGGAATTATCTTGAGATATCTATTAGAAGAACTATTAGAACTATTAGATATCTATTAGACCGAAACAGGCCCTTAAAATCCTAAAAAACATTAACAAATCCACATATGTCCTATTAAAATATTGTGGTGTCATAAATTCTTTGCGTAAGCACCATCATTTTGTTTTGTTTGGCTTAGAATTTAGGATCTAAACTGCTTAAATAGAATTTACCACAGAATTGTTGGTAGGCTAATAAACTAGCACAATTATTTTGTACTCTGTACTTACTGACTAGCTTTAACATCCACAGTTCTTTCATAAAAAAATACATGCTAGGTACAAGAGGAAGGTCCACTTGTATGGCCGTTACCTGCTAGCATTAGTATTGATCAGCATTGACAGCTAAATGCTAAGATGTTATTGGTAAAGGAGAAAGCTAATGTGCATAAAGAGTGAAAGTAAAGACGGTTGTTTATGCATTTATGTTTTTCACGAGTTCCACTCTAGCATAGCAACATATTAGCATGCTGAGCAATTGCATGCTGAGCATATTAGCATGCTGAGCTAATAAATTAAAAAAGTTTAGTTTATTAGCAACTAGCCCTCAGTTAAAGGAATTTGACGGCTGCAGCGTGAACAGTGGGGTCCAAAATGTTGTCCAAGACTACTTTGAAAATATGTGATTTAAAATTCAATTCGAAATAAGCACAATAAATGTTAATAAAGACTTTAATTCTTTACTGCAAAATCACTAATCAAATGCGAGCGAATTTATTTGGCACAAAACGTCAAATTGTTTTTGCTTCGGTTCAACATATGATCAAATATTCTTAAAAACATTCAATTCTGGGATAACATCAATGACCAGCTTAAATGTATAACTAATGTAAAAAAAGACACCCTTTAAAAACACGGTCTCAGAATTTTGGACCCCACTGCATTTATTAATTTTAGACGTGGTTTAAAACACAGTCCTGCTGTGTGCAGCTATCGTACAGTTCTGTAACGTTATGCAATGAAACCAAATGACCAAATCGAACAGTGGAAAATGACAACATTGAAACACTGATGATGCGGCTACAACATAAAAAAAAAACATGGTTAGAATGCTAGCATTAATGAGTTAGCACACAATGAGTTACTATTTACCTGGACCCACCAATAGAACAGCATTAACGGCACTACGACTATGAGGAACAGAGGAGTGAGGGCAGAGCATACGATCAGCACGTTTACTGTGTACCAGAAAGTGCGCATCCAGATATCAATGTTTTCTGGAATTAGACAGTCTATAATGTCCACGTCTTTACTGAAGCGGTTCAAGACCCGCCCTGAGGGTGTGGCCTCGAAAAACGCCTGGGGAGCTCTCAAAATGGCGTGGAGCATGTTGAGGTGGGTCGTGTGGGCTGCCTTCAGCATGCTGTAGGCCCGGCACAGTAAACAATTGCCCAGAATCAGAACACCTGTTGAAGGGGGCAGCACAAACAGCGAGGAACAGGGATTAGTTGCTTGTCCTTGCGCAGCTCAAGTCTCAAAACTTGTTGACAGAAGCAGTTAAACAGTTTAACACCAAGATACAAGCAAGCCACTGCAATGCGTGACACTTGTGGTGGATAAATACTGAAAGGAATTATAGCGCTGTGGGACGGCTGTCCTTGTGTCGTCCACTTGCACACAACTAGCAAGAAAGGATGACTGAGTTAATAAGAAAGCAGGTTTACTCTGTGTCTGGTGTTGGTTTGCTTCACAATGAGACAGCAGTTCAGATGTGGAAGCGTTGTTTATGTGTTTGTTTTTGGTTAGGCGCTGTTAGGCATTGATGTTCTGCAGGTACGTAGCATTGACGTTCTGCAACATGCCCGCTCATACTTAAAACGTTTATTATAATAATTATATATTATTAAGTTTTATTGTTTTCGAGGTTTAAACTAAACTGTGTTCTTTCACAGCTCTATTTTTTATCTTTTTTATTTAAAAACTAAGCGTCTGAGATGTTTCTCTTTAAAGTCCTCAGGAGAAATAAACGAAACACAAATGAGATCGTCCCTGACATAAAGATTGTTAAACTCTGACTTTTGGGAGAATTCAATTTAAATTCCAAATCTTAGCACAGTTTAAAGAATAAACTTTAGGAAATCTGTCTGACTGTCTAAAAAAATTCTATTGAAGCTATTGCTAAGAAAATTTAGCAAGAGGCTCATGAGGGTCTACAGTAACTTCACCACCAGAGGGCACTAAGACTAAATATACCACTATCATTTATTCTTATCAGTGATGTAGCACCAAGGGAGGTGTGTGTGTGTGTGTGTGTGTGTGTGTGTGTGTGTGTGCAAACCAGCAGCAGAGGTCAGAAATGAACCAGAAGTGAACAAATAGGAAAAGAGTGCTTGACTAGGGTGCGCTAACAAAGGGAAATGAAAAAGGTTTTGTCATCCTGTACTGTATTCCGAAAGGAATTCTCGGATAAGAAACACAAGGCTGAAAGAATAACATTATTGAGCTTCCACCCAGAATTTATCACTGCGAAATCCTTTGAAAATACCTGCACAAAGTAGTAGACGAAAGCCAGGGGGGCAATGACCACAGCGAAAATGGGCGTACTGCTAATTATAACAATCATGGTGGACAGAGACGCAAATATGGTGACCAGGAACATGAGGACTGTTAATGGAAGAACCTCGTCTATCACATAAATGTCCCTGGAGAAGCGATTGATGATCCGACCTATGGGAGTGGTATCAAAAAATGACTGGGGGGTGTGAAATTTGTTGTCCAGCAGGGCTTGGTGCAGCTTGCGTGCAGCCCGGATTTTCCCCAGGGCGAGAGAAAAGCAAGAAAACATAACCAGGATGCCTGTGTTAGAAAGGGAGGGAAAAATGGGTCACTAAACTGTACCCCACCCAGACCTGCAGAGGTAGTATGTGAGGGAGCGCAAAAATAATGTTTAGTAGTTCCTCACACAAATCTGTCAATTTGGAAACATGGAATGAAAATTCACCCTAAAATTCTGTCATTATTAATATCACAGACAATTTGAAAGATTATTTAGTTAATATACATGACTGGTATATTTGAAGTGTTTTGAAACACCTTTAATACATCATTTCAAAGCAGCTTTACAGAAAATCTATGTTTTCATGTCACAAAACCAAAAATAGTCTGTTCCCCTTTTACTCGACTTGTTTAGTCGTGTTAACATTGTCCAAGATTGATGTATGGGGTCTCATATGGTATAGCCAATCGTAGTGACACTACAATGCTCAGGTATAGTCAGTTCCCCTGTGTGTGTGTGTTGACTTCAGTGCTGTTTTTTAACCCATCCCTCACAAAGGATCGGTAGTAGCAGAAACAAAATGCTTTTTTAAAGGACATTCTATCCCAGAACTGGTCTTAAAGAATTGTCCAGTTTACATGGAGCACTAGGAATGCATAGACACACTGCAACCGCATCACTAACACCTGTAACACAGTTTGGTGATTGTGGCGCTCAGCATAGAGACCCCGTACGTCAGTCTTTGAGGTATACATATACATATATTTTTTTAATCATTTTAAGGATCTGTACTTAGACTTTACAGGTCTGTGTGCAACGTGTCCAACTCAGGTAACATCCACATCACAAAATGCGAACAGTTAAGATAATTGAGCTGCCGTACCTTGAGAAATGCCCAGCGCCGCATACACCCCCACTCTCATTGGTACATTTTCTTGTGTCCTGTTGTGCTGTGCATCGTTGGTCCATTCACTGAGCCAGAAATTTGCCCCTATCGAGGCTGCGCTCTGACAGGCGTACAGGAAACAGATCAAAATGGACAACAGAGGCCCCACTGATTTCGCATACTCCCAGTAAACCTTAAATTTCACCTAAAAGAGGAATAAGACAGAGACAAAGTGGGAAAATTCATGCATGTTTACTGTGGTACTTTGGTGAGTTGCAAACTTCCTTTCCTCCAGAAGGGGGCAGTCACAAGTCACTGACCTTCCCAGTCTCTGTCGTTTCTGCCTGAATGAGTTTTTCCACCTTTTGCTCCTTCTTCTCCGCTTGAGGCTCTGCAAGTTTCTTCACGCCGCTGCAGCGCCGGTGACGGACGGACCTGTTCTTGGGACTCTCCACGTCATTTGATATGATGCTCATCTGCCTACAAGACGGAAAAGGCGGTCTGAGAAACAGGCTTGACTGAAAATCTGTCATGGATCGTGGATTTACTACTTTAAATGAAGTAATTGAAGTAATAAATGAAACATTTTGGAAAGACAAACGTTTGTCTGTTCCTCACAAAAAGTTGTATTCCTACAATAGTATAAAAAAACTACAGACTTAAACCTAAATGAAACCCTTTGTTATTTTATCACTTAGTATGTACTTTTTTTAGGAAAAACGGTTTCTTTGAGTCACAACATAACTGATTTCACCATCTATTTATTATTTTGGGTTTCTAAGGCAACTGTAGGTATACAGCTATAGCACAGGCCAAGACGTCATCACCAAATCTCTGTTTTTCAGCCCCTATGGTTATTTTTACCAACACTTCTTGGCCCCTCAGAAACAACATCAACAACGAGAAATTCTGAGAACTGCAAACATTTTTGAAGATATTAATTAATTATATTACAGTACATATAGCAAAAAAATGGTCAACTGTTAACGGTGGTTACTGTATTAAATGGCTTAGACTGTATAGACACTAGTACATAATCCAAAAGTAGAATTTAAATCAGAATGAAAAGTTGTTAAATATTAATGTACACCTCATGAATTGTCTGTGTGACTCATTGACGGCAGGTTCATCCACCATATCGGTGTGGTTACTAAACGTATCTTCTTGATACTCTTCTTCCTCGTCGACCACCGAAACTGTAGATATCCGAAAACAAATATAAACTATAGAAATAGCTTGCAAAACAAGCAAATAAGAGATTCACCAAACAAAAAACAAGTAAGCAAATCACACAATGTTTCAAATGTGTTTGTTTTTGATGTGTAAAGTGAACTGTCAGATGTGAAGATTTATTTGTTGGAAAGTGTAAAAATTGATAGTCAAATTAAATTTTGCTGAGGACGAGTGAGCAAGAGTCGCAACAGTGACCAACTTTTGTCCCCTCAAGATGCTGAAATGTAAACGTTTTTCTTCTTTTTTAACATTTAAACAACTAAATTAATGGTTGGCCTGACTATTTTGTGAACTATATTCTGATGTATACGGCTGATTCTAAGGACGGAAGATCTCTTTACTAAAAAGTAAATTTCCCGGTTTATATTAAACGGTTTATATTTCCCATAAAACAGGTTAGGGGAATTTTTCAAGCTGGCATAAATGATTGCATAAGTTCTTTAGGACATTATATGCATACAGTCAATTGTTTACATTTGTGAATGCTGCCGTCTGTTTACCAGTGACATCGTCTTCAAGGATGTCTTCGAGAGAGTAGTTCCTTAGGAACTCCGCAAAAGCCCCATTTTGCTTGAGGAGGTCCTGGTAGGACCCCATCTCTGACACCCTTCCCTCCACCATCACCAGAATGTTGTCCACCTGCGGCAGGAAACTGATGCCGTGGGTCACCAGTATACGGGTCTGTGAAAGCAACAGGATATTAGATATTGTTGGATATGTTATTGGATAACTGGATATTATATATTGAATATATATATATATTGAATATATATTATTGGATCATTGGCCGTTATATATTGGACACATATAATTTGGATATTTTGATATTATATAATGGATATATATATTTATATATTGGATTTATATATTATATATTTGACACATATTATTGGATAATTGGATATAATTGGATATTATATATTGGATATATAGTACATATTGGATAGATATAATTTGGATAATTATATTATATATTATATTATATATTGAGTATATATATATATATATATATTATTGGATAACTGGATATATCTAATATCTAATATATAACAGTCTGACTCTGCTATAACAGTCTGTGTGATACCTTGCCCTGGAGAACTCCCTCAGGCCCGATGACGTGGTCGAAAATGTGTTTGGCAACATGGGCGTCCACAGCAGAAAGAGGGTCATCGAGAAGGTACACGTCTGCCTCGCTGTACAGCGCTCTGGCTAAACTCACTCTCTGTCTCTGACCACCAGACAGGTTAATGCCCTGTGTGCAGAGGTAACCAATAACCAGCCAAACACAGCTACTGCAAAACTATCTGACTATTTATGGAATTGACAGACGCTTTTATCCAAAGTGACTTACAGTACATTCAAGTTATACACTTTTACCAGTACATGTGCTCCCTGGGAATCGAACCTGCAACCTTTGCGCTGCTAATGCAATGCTGAGCTATACATAAGCTCCTTATAATTATATTAACTTATTAGGTACAATTTTAAATATTGTAAATTCTGAAAATTACATACAATTAAGTTGAACGATAAATTAAATTAAATGAAAATAAAATGAAATATTTTAAATATGAAATTAAACAAAATTAATCCAATAGACATTTGTTATTACGAAAGAGAGGTAAAACAATGAATACCATCCATTGCGGTAATATTGAATTGCAGTAAAATGCATTTTGGTACTTTTTCTGAGCCATTAAACAGACCCTGAAGTTGTAGCTTTGATGTTATAGAAAAAAACAGCCATTTTACAGCATTTTAAATGTTTAAATAAATAAATAAATGAAATAAATGAATGTTTAGTTGACAGCCCTGGTTACATTATAACACTGTTTAAATGAATCAAATGTCCAAAAGTGAAAGTAACATATAACGATCAAAGCACCTTTTCCCCTATCTCCGTTTGGTCGCCACCAGGAAGCACCTCCAGGTCAGGGGTGAGGGAACAGGCCTCCAGCACACGCTGGTACTTCTGCTCCATGTAGGGTTTGCCAAACAGGATGTTGTCCCTCAAAGTGGCATTCTGAATCCAAGCTTGTTGTGGTACATAAGCTACAGATCCCTAAATAAGGAGATAAGCAACGTTTGGACTCTTGTCATTGAACTGATTACATAGGAATATGTGACCCGTGTGACGCTACACACCCGTATGGAGATCTGGCCCTCAAGTTTTTCCATTTCTCCGAGCAGGGCTGACACCAGGGAAGTCTTCCCACAGCCCACATGACCCACCACTGCCAGTAAGGAGCCCTGAGGCACCATCACGTTAATGCTGCCAACAGATGCCGGGTTATTGTGTCTTATACCACAATATATGTGACCATATATTGCACCAAAATATATATTTATATACACATATATACATATACACACACACATATCATTGTAAGTTCTTTGTGTTTGAACTATGTGGGTCACAGTGGATGCATTTTAATTCATATCAGGATATTATTATTTATTATTATATTAATATTTGAATTTAGTTTTTATTAGTTAAGGAAAGTGTATATTTCAGGTACTAAAATTGTCAACGTTTTTTATTAGTTCATTCACATTTCATTCACTGTTTTCTGGCCTTCTTTTAATAGTTTTAAAGATTTTAAACCTTAAACTTTAAATTACAACTCTATCACATAGTCTTTCAACTATGCTGTCATAAAACCTGAACACATAATATATCCATAAGTCATGTACTATATTTATATATACACTTATCCAGAATCATTTTTAAGAATTGCAAGACACTAAACAATGAATGACATCAACTACTCATGTGTGTTCTTACTTTTCAAGAGTGACCGGGTCTTGTTTGACCCATGAGAATTTCCCGTTCACGACTGTCACTGCGTATTCTGAATGAAAAGAAACCGTAAATTAACCAGGTGGTCAATTCATGACTCATTCTGAAGAAAATATACAGACTGGACAAGCCAAAAATCACCTGACGCATTATTTTTTCTGTCCACATTCTCTGGGTCCAATTCGTCATTACACAGGAAAGCCTGAATACGCTTCAGTGACACACTCGTCTGTGGAAAAATAATGTGATGATGTAACAATGACATCATCGTTTCAGCAACTTAGAACTGCACTTGCATTAGTCTAACTATCCAAAAGTATGTCATTTTTTTAAATTGCCGTTTTTGAGGACGAAATACTTGAATGAAGTACTAATTATGCGCATCCAATGAAATTTCTGTGGATGGAGTTTGCTTAATTTTAATTATTTAACTATAATGTTGCTGTAAAGTGTTTTGAATATTTACGGACAGTAAGATAAATACTCACTTGTACGATGCCACTTATGACTTGTGGCAGCATATTTAAGGGGAATCTTAAGATGTTGAATAGAGACAAAGACACAAAGGCTTTTTCTGCATCCAAGACATTATTTTTATCCACAGTCACATACACAGCGAATGTTGTCAAGGCTACCTGCAGAAACATTAATATGACAGAATACTTCAGATTTATTACCATAGCGATGCAAATTTGTTGTTCATTTATTGGCAACTGTGACTAAGGTAACAGTTTACTGAGAAACAAAATGATTTGTTCACCCTCCCCATGTCAAAAAAAACGACAGATTTAAAAAAAAAAAGATATTGCTGGTCCAACCAGCGGTAACCAGTGGTAAACCAGTTTGGATCAGGGAGGTTTGTATTAGCAGAATTTATATAACAATTCTCTTGAAACAAATGAAGTTTTCTTATGTAACATCTGTCTGGTACATCTGACTAAGACTTTTAAAAGTGTTGCCAATATGAGACTTTTAAACTAAGTATCTACTACATTATTTGATTTAAATCAAAGACAATAGTTTTACATTTTCTTAAAAACACATGAGTCACAAAGTAAGAGATAAAAGACTTTAAAGACGTTACCAGAAGTGGCGCGCTAGTCCAGGTCATGGTGGAGAAAGCGCTGAGGTAAGCGATTTTGCGCAGGACGTTCAACTCTTTCTGTCGTATCTGAAGGATCTTGTCTTTAAATGAGATCTCCCATGCGTACAGCTTCAACACTTTAATGCCATTAAGAATCTCGTTCATTAGCTTGATGCGATCGTCCTTGTGTTTCATTTGCTCTACCTGTGCAGAGTTCAGACAGGAAGTGATGTCACACAAAGATTTTGAGCAAGAGTCTCCTAGTGTCTCCTATAGTTTGTTCACAATGACTACAGGTCCAGATTGGTTTTAAAAGTAAGATGATAAAAAGAGAAAGAAAGAAATGAGAGAAAGCGAGACCTGGTACGCCCGGGTCTTCATTGCAATAAAAGCATTCAGCGGGATCAACAGAACCATCACAGCCACACCAGCCAAAACCGACGGACCCAGATTCTGAAGACAAGGATAAGACAATCTTATTTCAAGTCAATCTTGTGTTGGACATCTCAGTAATGGTCCCTTGCCATCTAACTATAGAAGATATCTACACAAAGGCATCATGGTATATGTAACTGTAATGTAACATACAGTTGTATATGGTATATGTAACATCATATAATATGTATGTTATGTTCACGACAATGTTTGTCTTGTATTTTTTGTAGGGTTTGTCATTTTGTTTCCTGTGAATTTTAACTTATTAAAAACTATTTTTGTCAATTTCTTGTTTTTGTGAGCTTTTTCCTGCAACCATTCCTGACAGGAAACAGGATCAAAATTGTTTATTTTTGTGACTTTCTCCCCCTGTTTTTATTTTGCATTCATGGACCCGCCCTCAGTTCACACCTGGCATGCCAAACTCATTATCTACAATGATCTTTCTGTGATTTTTATCACTCCATCTTCAATGAACTTGAGGAAGACTTTGTGTGATGGATAATGGTGAACAACAACACAGCGATCTCTGTTCACCTGGCTGTCGACGGTTCACCTGGCTGTCTACGGTTCACCTGGCTGTTGACGGTTCACCACCGATAACCAACACGATTGCTTGTGTCCAATTCCACGTCTTTGTTAGCCTTATACAACAACCATCCGTGACAATTTGACTGTATTTCTTTAAACAGTGGCTCCTAACTGTTATTTAGAGAAATATTCTTGAGGTAAGAGATTATTTTAAAAGCACTGCAACCGTACAACCTTAACAGTCACCCTCACCTAACTGGTTAATATTAAGCGTTTTCTGATAAACCATGTTAATGATACGCAGTTGCTATAGTTACAAAATCACCCCCAGGAAATGAAACACAACTCACTGAGATCACATGTAATCTGAGAAACCTGCTGTACGGGTTTCTGTCGCATAAACAGGAAATATTTAGTGACAGTCTTAAACTTATAATACCCTTTCAGAACCCTTAACCTTATAATTAGCCTCAACTGGTAGCGCATTGTGTTAGCAGCACAAAGGTTGTGGGTTTGATCCTAGGGAACACGAGTACTAATAAATAATAATAAACGTTGTACCTCGGAAAAACGCATCTGCCAAATGAATAAATGTAATGTACTAACTAATGGTTAACTAAAGGGTTTTCATGCAACTGAGCCCAGGTTTTACAATGAGCACAACACAATGTAACTGGTTTAAGTTATGCAGTACCACATAAATTTAATAACAACCATAGGCTACATAGAAAATGAATTACTCTTGAATTTTGACAGTTTAAACAGAACTGGCATACTAGTTGTGACCCTCCAATTGAAAACCACTTCTTTAAAGGGAAGTTGTGGCCTAATGGTCAGAGACTCTGATTTGTAACCCAAAGGTCATGGGTTTGAGTCTCGGGTCTGGCAGGCATTGTAGGTAGGGGGAGTGTATGACCAGTGCTCTCTTCCACCCCAAATACAATGACTGAGGTGAGACCCTTGAGCAAGGCA
>JBAJNP010009469.1:1135-18092 GCA_036877545.1 Yasuhikotakia modesta
ACACACACACACACACAAATCAAGGAGATCAATACTGCCATCTACTGCTGCCTCAGTTACTGCAACTCTGACAGAGTGTACTCTCTCTCTCTTTCTTTCTCTCCCCCCCTTCACTGAGGCAGTGAATAAACAAAGTAATAAACAAACTACATACATTTTTAAGTTGACTTAAAAAAATCACAGGAGACACTGATGAAGGGATGTCACAGAGAATCAGTGGCTCAGTAAATGACCATCACATCCTACAAACACAAAAGCAACATGCTAACAACAGTTAACGTCTTTAGCAATCACAAAGTTTTGACAGATCTGTGGGTGATGGTTTATAAGTTTTAATTGATTTAATGTGTTAAACGACACAATTCTATCCCTCAAATCTCACCTTTACTTTTGCAAATTTGGCAAAAAAGTCTCAAACTTAGCCAAATAAAAATACTTCTTTTTTTAGGATTTAAATGATTGTGTTCAATGTTTTCTCAGTTATTTTGAACATGGGAGAAAGATTTGAGCTCTGGAGTTATTGAACACCCCACCAGACACAAATATTACACATAATAATCTGTAAAAATATATGTGGACACTTGCTTATGGAACAGGCAATTTTTGGATAATATTTATCCATCCAAGGAGATCGCATGACCTACAAACGGAGGTCTGTGTAATTCTATACCCTGTTTTTCAACAGATAACAGACATTTAGTTAGCAATTTTTTTACATTTTAGTGAATTTTAAGCAGATATGGAATAAAATGTTTCTTAATTCACAATGAAAATATGTAGATATTTTGGAGACTCCTGTAAAACAGGTCAGCTCTTATATAACCTGTTTCTCTTTAAATAATGATACTTGACAATGTTCCGCTTGTACATGGGCTGGTAGGTGTATAATATGGTGTATAAAAGGTGTATAAAAGGTGTCAATGCAGTACCTCTCCTTTGGGTAAGACATTCTGACAGACACCACAACAACTAGACAGAGAGGCTGAATTCAGAGGGTCGGGTCTGGGTGCTGTGACCTTTGTCAGGGGATAATTTGGGGCAGATGCCCTGCAGGATTGTGGCTGACTGACTGCAGTGTGATTCTATTGAGTCTGACAGCAGTGTGTATACCTGCAGCTGCACCAATATCTGGACAACACACACTGTACAAGCACAGCATGAACAAGAGCTTTTCTGCCCATCAAACTTGCTTCTGCTGCATATGTAGAGACTAGAATAACAGGCACTTGGGCCAGTAAGCAACACTCTAGCAACTACCTAGATAGCCCCCAAAAATGCCGTACCATCAGCAATGCACTGACATCAACTCTAGCAACTGCATAACAGGATTGTACGTGGGCTGGAAGCACATTTTCTTCATCAGTTCTTAAAATCTTGCTGTTTATTGCATGTTATTGGGAACATTGGAAATTATGTGGGAAAATGTGATGAAAAAATGTTGCCAGCAATTTAAAATCACAACTTCTACATGAGTGCCACAGCTCAGTTTGTTAAAGATAAACTTACTAACCACAAGATGGTTTTGGCACCCATTGTAGTACAGTATCCCAGCACAAGCTCAGTTTGTCTTCCTCTCAGTGTTTGTTGTTTTAGTCAGGAGAAAGATACTGTATCTTGGCATTCAGCATTTGTCTCATTGTTGCTGCTCTGCCGTGTGTTGTAGCCATCCAGCACTGCTAGGCTAACAGGCTATTTAAAGCTATTGATAGATCACTAGGGTACTTAAGAAAAGTAATTAATAAATTAAATGATGGATAGGATATTTTTTAAGGGTAGCGGATGTTCTTTATACCCCATGGATCCTGACAGCCTTTTTAAGGAAACCATTCGGATGTTTACAGAGTTCAACCCGGAGTGTCACATCCGCCCATCTTTGGCCCTGATTAGGGTCCCAAAGCAGTGATAGATGCTAGTGAGTCAGAGGCCATGATGCCCCAGGCGGGGCCCAGAGGGGATGTTGTCTCTGGGGAGAGCAGAGAGTGAGGTTGGGCTCATGGGCCAGTGACGGAAAGCCCTAAAGGGGAGGACGCAGAGAATAAAGGGGGTGGTGCTGGAGGTCGGGACCTGCCAGACTCCGTCTCACACCAACTCTGATCTTTGATGACCTTTCTGGTTCTGCTCTGAATGAACGCTTGTTCCTCCAGCTCTGTCACTTTGACTCTGTGACTTCACTCCTTAAAGAAGCCTTTGTTTTAGGGTTTATGTAGCTGATTTAGGAACACTTACTGGGGTGCACAATCCTGATGTGACAAAAATTAGGGCCCAAATTGTCTACCCTAAATGCCCCTTCCTCCCCGATCACCCCAAACAATCCCACACGACACAGGGCCTGTTCTGTGTTGTGTATTCAGTTCTGCTCTGTGTACAAAGCTATTACTAAAAAAAACTGTTGAAAAATCAGGATTCTGGTGCCCTGACTTCCACAGAAAGATAATACAGGTTGACCAGTATTTTTCCTAGTGAACAGCATGGCTATAACTAAACCAGCATCAAACACACACCAACTATCATAAACCATTAAACCATGGATATTCGTGCTGGTCTAAACTGGTCTTTTTTTGCAAAAAAGTTTCTTTGTTCTGAACTGAACTAACAGAACGACTCGTTCAGCACATCATTTATACAGCACAGATGTACTATGAACAGAATTTGTACCTTGAATCATGTGACTTTTCAATTATTACCTGTTGAGTGATTAAACAAACCAAATCAATAGTTACTTGAGACCACCAGAAAAATATGAATGTTACTGCAGCAAGTATCAAAAACTAGTAGAAAGTTACTTTCATAATAGATCACGAAGTATATTCTGTTAGTTTCAGTCAGTATTATGTTAGTAGCCTTGTGCCTTAAATCATACAGTAAAACGTGTGTGTGTGTGTATATATATATATATACACACACACACATTTACATACATACATGCACAATCTCTCATGAATTGTCCCATTTCAAATAACATCTGCATGATATCTAAATCTGATGCCCTCTAGTACATGAAAAGAACTGAAAATACATTTGTCTTTCAAAATCACGTGTTATGTAGCCACTCACATAGCAGGACAGATGTGAGATTGTTCTGCACGCATTACAATACGGCTGCTTTACATTATGAGTAATACATTTGTTTTAGAGCTGATGGCCCCTGCTGATGTCATCAAAATGCATCTGCAGGTGGTAGTCTGGGGCGGCAGAGGTGCAGATACAGCAGTGTGATGGAGCGCTTCAGAAAGATTGTGAGAGCGGCAGATCGCTGTGCAGGAGGGCAGGAGGTACACAGACATACACACAGTTTCTCACTATAATGAAAGGTTTCACACCTGCAGGAAAAGAGTTCTGAAGTTCATCTAATTGCTGGAATATCAGATGTGAAAAAATGAGTTGAGCAAGTTTCTCCTTTCATCATATTTTAAGATCAGCTCCACACTGGGTAGTGTGTTGCTGCGGGTGTATCGTGTCTCCTGTGTTTCATCCCTAAATTTCAACATTTCAAACTTAATTGTTGTCATGTAACATTAAATGCAGTTACTGTAATTATATTTGTTCCATTTCCTTTGCTAATAATAAAAACAGCCCAAACCCTAATCAACAGTCCAATATAGAGTTAAGAAATAAATACACATACATTCATTAAATCAACTGGTGCGTTGGGTTACATATTAAAGTCATCCAGCTGTTTCTCTCACACAACAGATAAGAGTCTTTACATATTTCACTACTGCACTGTAATTTATTAAATCAGTTACACTTTGAAACAGCATTTTTGAACAGTCATTTGTAGATGAAGACTTTGATGCAAGGAGCATTTTAATGAAACTAAAAATCAAATCTATTTTCATGTCTGAAATACAGACCGAGACAAACACAGAACAGATTTACCAAAGTTTTGGCTTGGAAAAGAGTTTGTAGACATTCCATGTGTTTCAGACAGATGTAATACTGGAGGAATGAGATCAGACACACACTGATGATCACAGCAACACACTGATATGCTTCAGAAACACAGAATCCTGTCTGTTCAGGTGGAGAGGAAAAGATTTTAGACTTTTAAAGCGATTAAATGAGCATTACAAACAAAAAAAAGAACAAAAGTTAACAAAAACTCCAGCATTTGGTCCACAGCTACAGACATTGACACCAAACTCAATAACGATGGGATTTTGTCTTGCACAGAGCAGGTCTGAGTGAACACAGGTGAACACAGGTAGAGTTCTCCGGCTCAGATTCCATCATTATTAAGGTTAACACTGAGAGGAGAGCAGATGAGGGGGAACTGTGTTTCTGGGCCAAAACAATCATTTCAAATTTTGCCTTAAGAAAATAAAGTCTATTTTAAGACCATTCCATTTTTTGCACTGTGGTCATTTTTTGCAAAAATTAAAAACATTTTGCCCTAAATTCTCATTAAATTCTCGTTCAAGTAAAAATTAAGTGTAATACATTTTTAAATAAGTATAAAAGCAGTACAACAATTACAACCATTATACAGTATAGAAATACATTACACTATAAATTATGTATTTTCACATGACCTGTGAAGCATGTAAAAGTGGGTCTTAAAATGGCTTCCTGTTCTTTAAGCAAAATATAACCTCTTATTTCTTCTTTTTGAGTTTAGGCTGAAATATGACACGGATATGTTATTGAAATCCCCTCATGTAGTTGCTTCCTGTCTGCCTGTGCATGACAGGTCTATCAGGCAGAAATATAAACTGAGAAACATTCATTGTGTTGTTTTTTGCATGCAAAAAATAAGGCTTCTGGTTACAGGACAAATGAGACGCGCCCTGCCCTCCAATTCAAAGCTCTACAAATCCAATCCCAGCTCTGTGTTTCTCATTTGTATTCCAAACAAAAGTCAGAATCAAAGGTTAGCAGACAAAAATAATCACAAGACTCATTTATTTCCAAAGAGAGAGAGAGAGATGATTATAGCTGTTTCCCACATCTCTGGAATGCTGCTGGTTTCCATGACGATCAAACAGCGAGGCGCTGGGCGGCCAGTTCCTCTGCGTCATCCCGGTTCTCATTAATCTCGGCCAGCGTTCGCACAAAGCGCGTCCATTCGTCGTTCCGCGGGACGGCGATTTGCTGTGGAAGAGCAGAAAGAGAAAAACGTAACACGAGTGTTTTGTAAAGACATTGTTTTGAGGCGTAAACCTGCGGCGGCTTCACAGCAGATGATCAGGTGATTCTGAGTGAACTGACCCCCATCTAACCATCCTCCATCTTCTACTCTATCTGCTTTCATCCCATCACCAGTGACACGGGCCTCTGTGGCCCCTCAAGGACCTGCTGTTAGGGCCCCTCTCTGACTGACATGTAATTGTAGTGCGTGTCGTCTTCAGAAGCTCAGCACAGGCTTTTTACACAACCGGCTCAGCGACAGAACAAGAGAGATTCCTGATTTGATGTGTCTGAAGTAAACTCGACTCTCTCACCTCTCCAACGTCGTAAATGTGGATCTGTCCCTCTGAGTCACCCACAGCGATCTCCCTGCCTGACTGAGACCACCGCAGTCTGTTCAGAGCAGGACCTCCATTGATGACCACACTGGCAGTGGGCACCTACAGACACACAAAATACTTTCTATGTATGGTGGATAACAGTGGCTGGGCTGTATTTCTGCTGTATGCAGTCTAAACAGCAAAAAAAAACCTAAAACTTAAATTTAACAACTATAACAAAAGCCTTTCAAAGCAAAGCACACTCAATATCAAATTACAAATCATTACAATCAATTCTTTACATTTCAATTTTAAATAAAAATTTAAATCAACATTTAAATAGTTATAAACAGAGTCATGTTAATTCTTGGATGTTATTTCATGTTATTTCTGGCCACACAATTCAAAATCCAGGCTGACACAGATGTGCATCAGTAGAGAAGCGTGACATTTCTGTCCTTCTAGTGGCACCACATGGAATTGCACAAATACCTCATTGCCATTGGTTGATCAAATTGCATGTTACAACACTGTGTTAATGCCTATGGCATGAACGTTAAGGTCATGTTTAAACTGGTTTATAAGCATCTTATCGTGTGTGTTTAACCTCTGTGTCATTGTTGAGGTTCCACAGATCGATGCGTCCAAGTCCGTCCACACAGGCAAAGAGAGCGGGATGAACCGGAGACCACATGACATCATAAACATAGTCAGAGCTGTCCTCAAACGAGTACAGCGGCTTGTTATTCTGCAGCAGAGAGAGAATGTGAGTTTTCTCAGAGATGAATCAATCGCTCAGTAATGTATGAATGTTGTGTTTTACCTTAATGCTCCAGAGTTTAACAGTCCAATCAAATGAAGCCGTTAGAAACAGATGAGAGAAATCTACCGGTCCAGCTGCCGTGTGACAGTGAATCCCTGTGATTGGACCGTGGTGCCCCTCAAACACCTCACCGATTCCTGCCCGACTGCTCACACACACACAGAGTTAGTGTGTGATCAGTATCTCAGTATGTTTCCATCAGTTCACTTTTAACACTTCACATAAACACTCTGCTGATGGTGTGTGTGTGTTTGTGTGTGAGCTCATTACTGTGAGAAGTAAACTGCTGTGTGAGAGAAGGTGAGTGTATGTAGAGGATGAGATAATCACAGCACACAAATGAAGAGGAAACACTTACACTCAGATCATTACAGCACTGCACACGCACCTCACACTGCATACGTACCTCACACGCACCTAATACCCCACACGCACCTATTACCTCACACGCACCTAATACCACCCACGCACCTCACAAGCATCTCACACGCACGTCACACTGCATATGCACCTCACAATGCATACGTACCTCACACGCACCTAATACCGCACATGCATCTAATACCGCACACACACCTCACACTGCATACGCACCTCACAAACATCTCACACTGCACACGCACCTCACACTGCACACGCACCTCCTCACTGCATACGCACCTCCTCACACTGCACACGCACATCTCACACTGCACACGCACCTCACACTGCATAGGCACCTAATACCTCACATGCATCTAGGGCTGAAACAATTAATAGATAAAATCGATGATAATCGATAATGAAATTCGTTGTCAACAAATCTCATTATCGATTAGTTGACTTGCGCAGTTGCGCACAAGTTTGATAATGCCGTTTCGGCAAAAAGTATAGCAAAGAATACATGTGCAGCAACAGTGGAGAAACACGTGCAACTCAATCCTCTAATGCACGAGAGCGCTTTCATTACATTGTGTAAGGAAAGTTGTTTACCTTACGCTTTACTTTACAACTTTTTAACTTTAAAAGAGCGTCTTTTTGCCGAAACGCCATTATCAAACTTGTCATAAAGTGAGCAACTATAATAACGAGATCACTTCCGCTATATTAACTACACGCACTGTAAGCAGACAAAAGCAGAATAAAACTGCAAGTGTACAGAAACAGCAGATAATAACACATTTGAATTCAATGACTCAATCAGTGATAATGTAGTTCTACCCCTTTGAGAAACCAAACAGTTTGTGGTTATTTATATAAGAAACAATGTACAGTTTGACTTTGAAATTAACATTTGTAACACCCAGTGTGTAAATTTAATTTAAAATAAACAAAATATGCATTTTAAAAATTGTGAGAGATTGTCATCCGATTAATCGATTATGAAAATAATCGTTCGTTGTAGCCCTACACGCATCTCACACTGCACACGCACCTAATACCTCACACGCATCTCACACTGCACACGCACCTAATACCTCACACGCATCTCACACTGCACACGCACCTAATACCTCACACGCATCTCACACTGCACACGCGCCTCACACTGCACACGCGCCTCACACTGCACACGCGCCTCACACTGCACACGCACCTCACACACAGACATCAATATGATATGATGTGTGTGTTACCTGCCGTGACGGGAAGCTGTGTAAACTGATCCATCTTCACTGCCCACTACAAAGTTATTAACATCTCCCATAGGAAAAGACATGGAGGTCACAGCCACAGATTTAGACTGCTTAAACACCAGCTCCATACTGTCCTATACACACACATGCACACATGCGCACACAGTGTAAGTTGAGAAATGCACAATTTAATTTCAATCATTAACATCTGACACTGGTTAACTAATGCTGCTGAAACTCAATGGTGATGTTAATCAAACACTGAGAACAAATTTAGCACTGTGTGGTTGTGTGGGAGAGCATCGGGGGAAAGAGGTCTTCAGAGGGTCTTCAACTGCTGCAGAACTACTATAAACCACTCATGGGAATCTCACAACAATCTCACAATATTAAATGGGTCAATTAGCAAGGTTGTTACGTCATTTGACTATTTAAACAGACATTAACTGGCGGTTTGGGTCACATGATTGGAGGAGCAGAGAGGATTATGGGTACCTGAGGCTGGGACAGCATGTCCAGACTCCAGGAGCACATCTTTCCATCAGTGGAGATGCTGATGAGATTATGAGCGTTCTGTGTGCCCACCACATTAACACAGTACACTGGGTGCTGGCAAGCAGAAATCAGCAACATTCAGTCTCGGGTCATAATGTTATATTGCATCACATGAACCTGGCGCTCAGGTGGCGTGTGGTGTCACGCACCGTGTGGGCGGCAGCAGACAGAGGGGTTCTCTGAACCGGAGTGCGTCGGTTACTTCTGTTGTCCCACAGGACGATCTGACCTGAGTAAGTCCCGCCCACCACCAGGTTAGGATGAAACTTTGCAAATGTTGCAGACATGACCGCAGACTAGAGGAGAGATTTAAAGAGCCTTTAAGTATTAAACTGTTACAGTATTTACCTCTGAGTGTAGTGAATAAATAAGTTTTATTTCACTTGAATCAGTTTTTCATAATGTGCATTAGTGACAAAGGGATGTTTACACTGAATTATTCAAGCAAGAAAAATCTTGATTTTCACATGAGCCATTAAATTAGAAATAAAGACTTACACAAGACAGATCTGTCCCTCTGTACAGAATGATCCTAAAAACAACATCAGCTGTGTGTGTAAGAAAAAGCTGTGTGTATGTTTGTGTGAGTAAGAGAGAGCCATGTGTGTGTAAAAGAGAGCTGTGTGTGTGTATGTTTGTGTGTGTAAGAGAGAGCTGTGTGTGCGAGTACCTAACAGTGGAAGACATACTCCAGTATGTGTATGTGTGTACCTGACAGTGGAAGACATGCTCCAGTATGTGTGTGTGTGTGTACCTGGCAGTGGAAGACATACTCCAGTATGTGTGTACCTGGCAGTGAAAGACATACTCCAGTATGTGTGTACCTGGCAGTGAAAGACATACTCCAGTATGTGTGTGTGTGTGTGTGTGTGTACCTGGCAGTGGAAGACATACTCCAGTATGTGTGTGTATGTGAACCTGGCAGTGGAAGACATACTCCAGTATGTGTGTGTGTGTGTGTACCTACAGTGGAAGACATACTCCACTATGTGTGTACCTGGCAGTGGAAGACATACTCCAGTATGTGTGTGTACCTGGCAGTGGAAGACATACTCCAGTATGTGTGTGTGTGTGTACCTGGCAGTGGAAGACATACTCCGGTGTGTGTGTGTGTGTGTGTGTGTACCTGGCAGTGGAAGACATACTCCGGTGTGGTCTTCTTGTATTTCATGTTCCAGACTAAAGCCACTCCATCAGGCTCATGTGGGGCTTCCTCATTGTTGTTATAAGAGGCCACCAGCAGCTCTGGATACTATAGACACATGTACAGATGAGACACACACACACACACACACACACATTAATCTGTCTGCTCTCCATCACAGCTTATTCTGACCTAGAACCGCCCACATAGACAGGAAATGCCTAGACTAAAATGACAACTTCTTTATCTTTTACAGACATATGGACTTCATGAAGTGTTTGGACACTTATAGTGCATTTAAAAATGAATCAATGCCGTATTAAATGACAAAACTCAGAATGTTTGTAAGTTACTTTCAGTAAATAGAGTTGTAATTGCTGAGTGATGCATGTCTTTAATAAGAGACACACATTGACATGAGTTCAGTTTGTAGGTCTGTTAGCTGCTGTACAGAAGGAGCTTCACAGGCACAGCTGGAACCTTCCGGCGCTCTGAGGAGGAACTGAACGCTTGAGTAACTATATGATTCTCATGTAACATTACAACACTAGAAAACTGCAAACCACACAGAGAAACAAATAACACATGATGTGCAGTGAAACTGAGAGGGATTTAACTGTGGGTTACACAGAACCAGACACACAGACTCCAAACACTCAGGGCTTCTGTTTGGATCTGAAAACAGCCGCTTTAAACTGAGAAAAAGTGACATTCATTTTTGCCTTCATATTTGTGGGCTTAAAGTTTAAAATCGATACACTTGAACACTGAAAACATGTTTACCTAATGAACTCCAGCATCTGGTTCTGTTTTTAACCCAACGTGAGGAGACACTAAAGTTTCATTTGGTTTCATTTACCCTTTAATTTCAGGATATCCGACTCTGCTTAGATGTTCCATTTTAATTAGATGTGATTATATAACAATCTGCCATCACTGGAACTGAAGGCTGTTTTATGTGATGTGGTTCTGAAGGGGTGTTGGCTGGCCCAGATTGACTGTTTTCAGTAGAACAGTAAAGAATCATTAAACAGCTTGTCAGACCTCGATTTATTGTCAGCAGCCAGGAGTTACTTGAGGACTTGTATGAATCACCAATGTTTCACCTTAAAACCATCTTTATGGTTCTACATTACCAGCATATTGGCTGGTATATTTATGGTTCTGCAGCATATTTATGGTTCTACAAGTCTATTTACCAACATATTGGCTGTTTTCAGTATATATTAATGCCTTAATCTGTGGGGCCATATTGTTTACACTATAATCCAACCCTATACTTACACTCAAACACTACAACAGCTGCCTTACGAAAGCGCTCCTGAAACATAACATGTTCATTTTTGAGTGAACTTTATAACATAATACACACTGCTATTTCTTTCTTTATTGCTACAAATAACTGTAACCAAGGAAAATATTACAGTATACATAATGAGTAAACACTTTAATGCCCTAAAATAAACCCATAAATTAGGACACTTATTAAAGCAGTTAACATTTTATAACATTTTCATAACAACCATGGGCAAATGAGTCATAGTAACGTTTCAGTTAAGAGATTATAAAATGGCTGAATACTGCATTATAGTAGTGCATTGTACTGTAATACTGCATTATAATAGTGCATTATACTGTAATACTACATTATAGTTGTGCATTATAATTGTGCACTATAGTTGTGCATTATAGTAGTGCATTGTAATTTAAGGGTTTCACATAAGAAGCCAAAGTGTGAAGTGGCTGCACCTCTATGAGAAAATATCAACTTCAGCCAGACTGTCCAATCAGACGGGGTGCAATATATTGTTGTGTAACTGTAGTCAGGATAACACACAGGTGATGTGGAGGACACAAACCTGTGGGGACCAATCCAGACAGGTGACCACTCTCTGTTTGGACCAGCGCTCATCAATAAACTGCCTGCTTAGAGACAGTCTGGCCCCGGCCTGCATCTCTCTGAACACACACAGAAAACATAAGTACTGAATACAGGACAGATGCAGAGATCTTCAGCTGAGAGTGTTTGTGTTGAGCTGGTCTGATCGCTACCCCTCTTTCTCCTCCATGTCACGGCCGCTGTAGTCGAAGAAAACATCCACGTGTTCAGACAGCGCTCGCTCCACGATCCGCGCGCTGTGATCCAAAAACTCCATGAAATCTTCAGAGTGCAGAATCTGTAGCTTCTGTTCCTCTGTGAGCTCCTGAGGCACGGCTGCACACAAACATCCCTTCATCAACATTCTCCTGGAGAATGAAGCTCCAGATGTTCTAGATCATCAGCTGAACATTCACCAACATCGCTTTTAAAGCAACTAAAGTTTCACACAGAAATAAGTGAATCTATAAACTCTACCTTCTTCTTCCTGTTTCTCCACAGGTTTCTCTTTCTCTGCCTCCACCACTGGCTGTGAGGGGAGAGTTTCTTCCTCCTCCTCTTCCTCTGCAACAAGATCACAAGCATCTTTAGGTTTAACAAATACCTTCAGAAATTGTCACCTCACACACTTAACACATGACGCTCACCTTTACATACATCATGTATTCAGTGTTCCACATCATGGCTGAATGACAGGATGGACACAAGTGCTGATTTGTAAAGCATCATATGTTCTGTACACACACACAGCCAAGTGCCACTCCACACCCGCAGACAGTGTCCAGTTATGACTCTGTCTTAAGCTGTTGTGTTAGACTTTGTTTTTAAAACCACAATTGGGAACTTTTGCCTCGTTCTGTTGTTAACTGGTTACATGATGTAACCAAAGTCAAGCTGACATTCCCGTGAAATCAGACCAGACAGCTCAAATTATAAATCATTAAATCATTACTCTAAACAAACACTTGTCAGTTGGGGGAATGTAAGGAGTTTGAACATTGATCTGTTTTAGCTATAAGAAAGAAATAAAGACAAAACAACTCTTCTGCATTTGCTGGACAACTACCACAACCAGTACAAATATTTGACTGGTGATGAGAAACACCTTTTTCTTCTAAATAAAATAAGGACTGTGCTCAGATAATTCTCAGTTTGACAGAATATCAACTGAATAAGTGACGAAAACAGAATCAGCCATTAAGTTCCAGAACCTGAAACACTAATAACAGCAGCCTAACAGCCAATAAAGCAACCTGCAGTGTGTGTGTGTGTGTGTGTGTGTGTGTGTGTGTGTGTGTGTGTGTGTGTGTGTGTTTAAACACTGTATCCAGCCTCTCTCTGCTCTACAGCGGCTTCAACATCACAGAGGTCCTAACCTGCAGTCCAGCCTCCTGCAGTAATTGAGATATTCAACAGAGCATCCAGCACACAGAGCCAGCAGCTGCCGCAGGCCTGACAGCTGACGCTTGTGTGTCAGCAGATGCTCTGTGTGTGTGTTGTGGCACAGGGATGGCACTGGGCTTTCTGCTTGACTGCTCTCACTCAAGACTCTGAGGATACACCAGTCTGCAATTAGGGAGGCAGCAGGGGGTCCAGAGACCTCTATTCACCCCCCAACCACAAGCAGCTTAATGAGGCTGCAGCCCAGACCAGCTGTAAGACACACAGATAAACTCTCACAATCCTCACAAATACAGACAAGTTCAGGACAACTGACAGAAACATTTCCTCCAAAATGTTGTTTTAATTTCTCACTATTATTTGATTTACTGATGTTGTTTTATACGCTTCATCACAGAATAATATGGTCGCTCTTCTCTATACAATGAAGATGAATGAGACCCAAAACAAGGTGTTTGTAAATCAAATGACGCTGATGCTGATTTTTTGTAGCCTTTAAAACTGTCACTGTCAACATTGAGAGTTTTAGCAAAGAGGAAGATTATCAGTCCCTCAAATAAGCCATCAGTATAATCTTCACATGACACTTAATACGGCGAAACTCTCGAACCCGTTTCAATCTATGGAAAAAATTTTCATCAGAGGAAATCCTATAAATCTGTAACAACACAAGAGTGAGAGAGTTTTTGGCGGTTTCTCCATTACATTCTTGTTAATAACATGTGTTCCTGCATCACCAAAAAACTATCATTTCAACAGAGAGCAAAAATCACCCTTTACACGCAATTATCAAAATGTTAATGTCATCTGTCAGATTCTGTCAGAAATGTGTTCATGACTCTCTCAGGATAGAAAGAAGCGAGAGAGAGAGAGAGAGAGTGAGAGAGAGGCTTCGCTCTGATGAGTTTATGGAGTCGTTCTGATGACACAGGCCATCTCGCCATGCCAGGCCTGTACTCAGAAAGGAGAGAGGAGAGAAGGTTAAAATCTTTCCTTTCAAGGGCCTCAATCAGGCTTGGAGGAAAACAGTAATCAGTGTCTTTCAGTTCGAGGCCTGAACGCAGCGCAGCCCTTTCTCTGCCAGCCAGACCCGAGCAATCAACCTGCCAGGCATTAGCAGCAGAAAGACAATCTGAAAATAAGGGGTGTAATGCACCTGCCAGCAAAAATGCCCATTTGGAGAAAAGAAAGTGATCCTGGTGACCCCACAGAGGAGACCGAGAGTGGGGGGGGGCATGGAGGTGTGAGAGAGGAAGGAGGGAGGGAAACATTTAACAGAATTCACCCTGATGGCAGATTCTCTTCCCATCGACACCTCATCTCAAAACAGCAGCAATTACAGCTTTTGTGTCCCTCAAGGAATAAAAGCTTTTTGCAGGGGGGGAGCAGTGAGAGTGAGAGACAGAGAGAGAGAGAGAGAGAGAGAGAGGGACAGAGAGAGGCCAGTAATCGAGAGGCTTTGTCAAAGGACAATGTATTAATGCGAGCGCCCCATGGGGTCAGAGGTTGTTGGAGAACAATGCTAATGGTCTTTGATGTCCTCTGCAGGTGCACAGAGTCTGTCAGACGCAGGAAGAGATGCGGTGAGGTCTCTGAATGCTGCTGACTTCCACGTCTGTGTTTGTGAAAAGGTCTGAGGAACTCCAGGACTCTACAGGACTGAATCCACGTTTGTGACGAGGTTTATCATCAGCCTCTTTTACACAGAAATGCTGGTAAATTTCTATCAAATGATCAGTAAATATACAAGTGTGTGGTTCACAAACACAATGATGTTCCATCCTTTCACCAGTAACACACTATTCACACAACGCTGCCAAAACTGCAGAAACTGTGATGTCACTACCAGCGAGTGCCAGACTGTGTTTAAAACATGACAAGGTTTGACTTTGTTTCCAAACACATTTACATTCACACAACAACAACATATTACAGAAACACTTCGCTTTGATTCAGTAACATGCCTGGATCATCTACATCTGACTTTCTGATAAATCAAAGCAGATCTTTGGATCACAGTGTTCTGCTGGTTAACTGGAATCCTGCTCTGTGTTCACAGCTTACTAGCAAATAACTGTAACGTTACATCCTTTCTTCCTGACTAATTGAAAGAACAGATTTATTTTTCAAAAGGTCCAAGACAGCATGTGTGAAAGGCGCTACAATAAATGTGTCCATCTAAGAGCAAACTGGAAGTTCTGATACAAAACTTATAAACCATACATTTTCCTGTGTTTCCAAACCAACTAAAGTGACCATCTACACATCCTCTCACATCATCTCACATCATCTCAGTGAAGATCTGCACAAACTGTTTGGGACAGAACAAATTAGTAAAACCCAGCCTGAAAAGAAGAGGAGCACAGCAGGGTATTTATTATCTCTGTAATTAATGGTGTATTCACACGTCATTTCCAGATAGCTGATGAATGATGAAACACAAATATGTGTTTAGGAGATGATGGACAAAGCATTTCATTCAGAGACTGGTTTGTGTGGAGAGCTGGGCTGAGGGTTCCTCACTCTGAGAGATGCTCTTCATACGAGAGGCAGTGCATGATTAGCACAGGATATTACCCCTCCTCTGAGCTCAAGGGCAATTAAAACAATAACCTTTAATTCAATTTCATGCACTCACAAGCCTCAGAGCCACAGCAGGAGAGCTGAGGATCACACAGCAGTGAGAGCCATTCAACACACACAACCTGCTCACTGCAGTGCACACCTGCATCGCATCTGCATCACTGCAGCGCACACCCGCACCACTGCAGCGCACATCTGCATCACATCTGCATCACTGCAGCGCACATCCGCATCACATCTGCATCACTGCAGCACACAGTCATTCTCAGTGCTTCATGGATGGTCACTGTAGGATTATGAGTAACACACGTCTTCACTGGAAATTTAATTAAACAATTTTTAAAAACTGAAGCTGAAATGACACTAACTCTCTACCACAAACAACTCTCAACTGAGAGAGAGAGAGAGAGCTAGGAAAGCCTCCAAATGACACTCAGGGTGATTTGTTATGTGCTGCAGGAGGGAAAGGAGAGTGTGTGCAAGTTGATGAAATGATTACACACTGAGAGAGAGAGAGATGGAAGGTGTGTGCATTTAAGGTGGGGGGGGGGCTGAATCTAGGAATCAGAATCTGCTGTAACACTTGTAACACACTGAGATGTTTTACTGTTTCTGATAGAAGACTGATAATGATATACATTTAATTAAAACTTATACTTTCAAATTAAATTTATACATTATCTATAATGTATTTTGCATTAAGCATACCATTATTAACTACCCATCTACTATTCATCTTAACTATAGCTCTGATCATACAGAGTAATTGCTGAAATACAAACAAAACACTTCAGCTCTTACTTAAAGTTGTCTCAGCATTCTGCTACAAAAGAGTTATAAAAATATATAAAATAAAGGCGCTGATATAATCTGCTTGTAACATCAGATGACAATGAATGGACACACACAGTGAGCTGTGATCTTGTGTGTTTAGTGCGGAGGTCACACAGCTTTTAACAGACGACACATGAAAGGACTGAACTGCAATTACAGATCCTGACCTGCCTTTGGACACACTCACATCTCCAGTAACTTACTGCTCATTTCATCTGTGTGTGTGTGTGTGTGTGAGTGAGTGAGTGAGTGAGTGAGTGAGTGAGTGAGTGAGTGAGAGAGAGAGAGAGAGAGAGAGAGAGAGAGAGAATAATCTTGCCTTGATGTCTTATGTTTTTTTGAGTCTGCAATTTTCCCTCAGCTTTCATCTCCATGTTCACTACAGTCAGATCATTTCCACAGAGGGGCTCTCAGACAGCCTCAGATCAGAGACTGATATGATTGACATGTGTCAGTCATGCTGGGCTCTGATCGCTCTGTGTGTGACCTGCAGCTTTAGGCTTACAGTCATTATAAAAACATATCATTCTGGTTAAATGTTTACAATTACATGAAGCTGGAAAATCTTGTAAGGTGGTGGAGTTTGTGTCTGAACCTCTGAAAACACTTTATCCTGTACTGCTCTTACAGTGAAGCACACAGTGTGTAGATGAAGGTACAGTGTGTGTAGATGAA
>JBAJNP010009470.1:0-18089 GCA_036877545.1 Yasuhikotakia modesta
GGCCTTCATTAAAGTCCCGGACTCGAATCTACAGGAACCGATTCCTCGACTCTTTGAATCTTGAAATGAATCTTTTACTTCATATAAAGTTTTGTAAATGAAAACTGTAAAAAGGTAAAAATAACAATTTAAAATTGTTCTCCAGGTGAAGCATCAGGTAACACAGAGTTTTATCTGAGGAGTGTGTTGGTAAATATGAGTTGATGATGTTGTTTAAACAAATTCAGACACATTTTGGAAAACTATTTCCCAAGCAGAGCGACAGCGTTGAAGGTCACACAGCTCTTCCCTGGACTTTTGTTCTGTTCAGGCAGCCGGATTCCTCTCGGCCCTGTTCACACCTGGGAGCAGAAATTACCTGAAGGCTCAAGGTGCAAAAAAAGAGAAAAATGTGTGTTGTTGTTGCAGCGTGAGTCTGAAGTTCTGGACATCTGCAAAGACCTGCGCCATCAAAACCCTGTGTGGTCTTCACCCTGACGTGCCGAAACTGGCCGTTTATTTGTTTGCTTCTTTATTTTTAATCCATTTAGTCTATTTTGGTTTTTCATTGCAAGTTACCATGCAAGCAGCCCTTGTACACTCACATTACCTTTAAACAAGTTATTTTTTTATCCGTTTTCATCCAAAAGATTCAATAGACATGTGATCTGAAATAAGACTAGCTCATCCTCTCCAATCCCTTCTTTTATTCTCACAACCGTCCTCATACATAAACGCCAGCTCTCTGTGTGGTATTAATATATCACTTTTGTGAGTGCAAGACCGTGCACTGAGCTCTCTAGACTGCAGCCCATTAAGGGTGTCTTACATCTATAAACACCTGGATTTATTAGGGGAAGCTCTGTGTTCACAGCAAGCGTTGCATGCGTTTCTTTTATTTGGTGGAAAGTGTGAAATATCCTGTTTCACACGCCCAAACCTGCGACACACAAACAACACCGACCTTCATGCACAGACACACGTAACACAAGACAACAAAATTCAATATGTTCATTAGATGTAAATTACATCCAAGCCAAAATCATTTTATTTCTCATTAAAGCAACAATGACATTGTCTGACTGTATAAGATTCATTTAGATTAGACAAAGTTTTTTGTCTTTGAACACATTACAAACACAAACCCATATCAGTGTGTGAGAAAGACAGTCTGACAGGTAAATGAACAGACATACTGGAGCACTGATGCACAGACTGAGGATCTAACACACCCCTCAGTTTGGCCAGGAGGTTCATCAAACTAAATAGAAAGAGCTACAGACAGACAGACTGATAGAAAGACAGACAGATAAAAAGACAGACAGCAGCCTTCAACACAAGCAACCAGAAGGAATGAATGACAAAAGCAAAGCAGATGTTTTCAAACAGCTACAGCACTGTATACAGTTTCTGTATCTCTCACAAACCTTATGTGTCCATATCAGCTGTAAGTAATGTGTGTGTGTGTGTGTGTGTGTGTGTGTGTGTGTGTGTGTGTGTGTACGACTGGCAATATTTCAGAGGACTGGGTGCTTTAAATGATTGTGAAACGTGTCAAAAACTGCCTTGTGATGATATTGTAAACAGTTCTTTCTTGTAAAAAAAAAAGCCTTTAAATCATGTTTCACCTCAAACCTAATCGTGTCAACAGGTTTATTTGCGGATTAGAAGATGTTATGGAAACAAAGACTGTGATATGTCTCATTACGTATTAAAATAAAGTTTCATGTTTAACAGTGTCTAAAACGATTCACTGTCAATGAACTGTCAGCTGTAAAATAAAAAGCTGTTTACTCTTGTGAACCACAGATACACCTGACGTTTGGTTAAAGTATTAGAGTCTCATGCCCACAGGCCAGCGGCCGGAGATGAGAAAGTTTGTCTGTCAGCAGCGATAGAAAGACTATCAACTGAGGATTCAGCATGCGGTGTGTGTATGTGTGTGTGTGTGTGTGTGTGTGTGTGCGCTGGGGGGAGAATTTGGTTGTTTTCTCTCTTTTTTGGTGGGCAGTTCTACCTGGCTGTCAATGTCCACATCCACAGGTGCAAACACTGAGGGGCTCTGACCTGTAGATTATGTTTCCAAAACACAAGCTTATGCACATAACAGAGGCGAGAGAGGAGCTGTGTGTGTGTGTGTGAGGGTCTCTGCACACGTGGACCTCATACTGTATACACACATTGCTAAATGGTTAGTAGCTAATTGTGTAAATTACACAAAACCCAGGTAAGGGAACATTTACAGAACATTTTCTCAACGTTATTGATTCAATTGTTTTTCTTGCAGTAAGGTTAGTAGAAATTGTTTTATTGTTATATATCAAAAGGTTAATGGAATATTTTTATAATGTTACAGAACTACAAGTTTTTGAACACAATGTTTAATGCAATGTCTATTCGGACAATTTAAATGTTCCTAGAACATCCAAAGGAATATTTTAAGCGTTCTTACAACTTAAAATATTTGCCTGGGAAATGTTTGGACTCCTAAATCACATTTAAAAGTCACTGCTTTAAAAAACAAATGATCAAACAAAGTTTGCATACAAATAAATCTAGTTTCTAGTATCTAGTGTTTTGAATTTTAATGTTTATGAGCCGTTTTTGCAATAATGTTTTTATTGGATAAAGTCATTTGATGTAACCACAGACACAGTTCATTACATTTATTGTAGAATTACAGTTTGTACATAAAGCAAGTATTTTTTCAAACAGTGTCTTTCTCATCATTTATAATTTCACAAAAAAACAAGCAACAAAACAACTTTTTGTGCGATTATTTTTACTGATTAAAAATAAATCACTTGGTTGGATAGTGTGTACAAATACATCTGAGGCCACTGTCTGTTGACCGACTGTATACATATATAAACTGATTCTTATGTGAACCATTAAACACTGATTTGTCCGCCGGTGTGAATCCATTTCACATCAGTTTGTTCTTCAGGGTGCTGAACAAGGTAGTGCCAGTTTTCAGAGAGTGGGAGTTTTTCAGTGAACATGTTATTACAGATTAGCTTGTGACAGAAAGACAGCGCTGGTTTGTGTTGACTGCCAGAGATAAGTGAATCAGAGGGAGTCCACTCTGTCACGGCTTATTTAGACAAGAGAGGAACTGCTCTCCACACGAGACACCAGACAATAAGATTCCTCAGCAGAGCAGCTCACAGCGTCCAGATTCTCCAAACTCTGGACGGGTCCTGCACGGGTCTCCCCTCACAGCCAAAAGCTTTATGTCTGAACGTAATGTACACAGAGGCGCCATCGTGTCTGAGGAGAAACTTGCTCTGTGAAAGAGAAGAGAGATATGATCAAATCCTCGCCTCTCGCCCATCATCTTTAACACAAACGTTAAACACAATTCAGCAACAACTCGACCACAGCGGTGTGAGTGTGAGAGGTTTCATTCATTAACGCCGGATGTGTTAAGACAATGTATGTCTTATTAATCCTAAACACTGTCCTTCAACTCCATCCAAACCCTTATATTCTCTTTACTGTTACTTTGACCTTAAAAAGTGACATTATTAATAAAAAATATATATTTATTTTGGTATTGTCAACTCAATTAAAACTAAACAAGTGTGTATTAATGTATATATACATAAATTATATAAAAATACATATATATATATATATATTCATGTAGAGTTTATCTATATCACTTTATATAAACACACACACATAGATATGTGTGTTTTTAATATATAAACCTATTTGTCAAAAGACATTTATGATGTAATTCCATTAAATATGATAACAGATCCCACAAGGCCATTGTGTTTATCTGGCTATATTTGGTGCACTACACAGAACAGAAACACATTTTTGTACCCGAGAGCAAACATGATTAATCACAGAACAGACATAAGCCAGCACCAGACACTTTTTCTCTGCATATCAGCACCTTAAGGTCCTCTCACACCAGTCAGTCTGACACCGGCCCATAAAGGATTCTGTTACTCACAAGAACCAGAAAAGAGCTTGTAGGTGTTGGTCAAAAAGCGAGATGGATCGGAGAGGGGAGGTGTCGGCTCTGAGAGTGAAAACAAATGGAGTTGTGTGTGGATCTGTAAGCAGAGATGTGTTGGAAACGTAGGTAAACACAAGTACTTCCTTAAAGCCTGCAGGCCTGCCAGTTACGCTGTCAAAACTGTAGGCGCTTCTTTCTGATTAATCATACGCTTTTCAGCACGACGGCTAAGTGGTGCCGTATAACTAAAAACAAGGCCAGAGGATTTGTGGTCGTTTAGTGCCAAGAATAAAGTAAAAGTGCTTTTATCCCGCACCTACCTGACTCGTTCTACCAGAAACGCCACCCAGTACAAAAAAAGCTTTTAAAATAGTCACTTACGATCTGCAGCTACACAGTAATGTTGGACACGAACCGTGTATATATAGTTTTAATTCCATAATGCTGGAAATTAGTACTTTGGTAAACAAGGAAACTCCAGGCTCCAAATTTTAGCCATTTGTTGCATTATGGCACTGAAGCCGAGAGGTTTTCAGCCAGACTAAATAGTTTAGATTAGGGAAGACTGTGTGCGTTTACAGAGACACAGCGGGGGAGACATGAAGACGTCAAAGTTCACAGCCAAGTGGTCTTCAGGTCACAGTCAGGCCTCAGAGGTCAACCGACACACAAACACATCTGTAAGGCCCACGAACATAAATCACAGACCTTACCTAAAAAACTTGGTAAAAATTGTTGCTATGCGTGCGGTTGCTATGGATCATTTAAATGCCACAGCTCTGGTTTTGTTTGGGAGGCCATAGCCAGCAGCTGTCAGTAGATATGACAGTTTGTGACCACATTTGAAACATAACCTGGGAAAGTCTGTGGGAAGGGATGGCGGGACATCACACCTGCAGGGTGGCCCGTCTCAGGTAAGGAGACCCCCGATCTGTAACTGCAAAAATCTTCACAATGCAATTAAACCAAACAAGCAACAACAAACTTCTCTGTCAGGAGCGTGAGGTAAAAACCATAAACCAAACAAACAAGATCCTCCGGAGACATGTCTGCTGCTTCTAGAACGCGAGGCTCTTTATTAGAGCCAGGAGAGAAAGCAAATACACGGCTGTCTGTCAGCGGCGCAGCGGCTAAAGCAACACACACTTTCTCACATCGTAGCACTTAAGATCTGCACCACGTCCTTCTGTGACTCAGCTGATCAAACATCGGCCCGGGCATTTGTCCTAAAACAACAATAACAATCAGCTAATTCTCTACAAATACCTCATTTACCATCCCTAACTCTTTAAAGAACACCACAGGGCGATCACTCCTTAACTCAGGAACCATAACACCTCTTCATAATCCTCAACAGACTTTACTGAGGAAGATCATCAGAACTATTGTGGGCAAGCTCATGCGGGCCAGCCGCGACACGGATGGGAGAAGAGAGATAAACGAACGCTGGGGTGGGGTGAAACACACCATCACACACTCTCAGACATTCAAAGAGCGTTCATTAACCCTCCCTGTTTGAACAGATGTCTAGTTGTGCGCGTCTCTGTGTGCTGGGAGAGCGTTCGACGACTGAAAAAATCGTTTTGCACCTGCGAACAAACTTTAAACTCACCCTTAAAAGAAAATAAGCTCTCAGTTGTCATTGTTTACAGTGATTTGATTCAACGCTTGCATAAAGCAATTAATCCTGTATTATTTTGAAAGAAAGGACTGTTAAAACTAACTTTAATAGTGATGTTTCGCAGCATATAAATGCTTTTTCCAAAGCAAACATTTTAAGGCTCTGTGCTGGTGTTTCTGGAGTCGTTCAGCAGTGTTTTTTAGAGGGAGGGAGGGAGAAAGTCACTTGAAGGACACAAGGACAAGAGCTGACGTTAGACCTGCGTGTCCACTGCACCGTCGAAGAAATGAACGCTCGCACTCCAGACCTCATTTCCATGTCAGGTTTGTATTCAAATCCAATAGATGCTTAGAAATGACACAAAAGAAAACAACACCTCAACAGTGGGACCTCAGACAAACAATCCCAGAACATAAGCAACACTTACAAACACACAACAACTTCAAGGGAGCATCAAGCGATCCTCTCCAGCTGAGGGCTTCACCACGAGGTGTGATATTCTATCTGGGTTTTGTCAAAAACGTTTCACCTGCATTTGAATCAGATCTTGCGCTCAGTTACGCTGGTGAGCTCCGGCGCAGATCATCTCGCTGACTGCAGGCATGCAGTCAAGTTCAAGGCAGCCGGATGCGCCTGCAGCTCTCAGGAGCAGCGTTGAAGGTTCTCCGTCTGTCATCTGCTCTCCGGGGGAATTTGTCAAAGCAAGCGTCGCAGAAATGCAGCTATTTACCTGTAAAATCACAACATGTCTGTTGTGAAAACGGGCCTTTTGACAATCAAAGAAAAATCCTTCACATTTGAATACACAGTTGCCACAATGATACATGAATGTTCTTTGCACCAGATAAGAAAACATCAAACCAAGAGGCATTAAAATAATCACATTCCAGATGAAGAGATACTTACTGTGATAAATCACATCTTGGGTTATTTTGCTGTAACACTTGGAAAATTACTTCACAATGTACATCTATTAAAATGACCTTGAGACCAACTGCCCAGGGAACATTATTATTCTTAAGTAGCTAGTAAAATATCTTAAAACTTTACAGAAATCTGTTAAAAATGTTTTGATTAAATTAAACAATTAAATTTAATGAATTAAAAAAGTAAAACATGTCAAAGCAATTTTCTTATAACCAAGCAGTAATGTTAAAACAACGTCTAAAAAACTGGACATTTTAAACATTCCTTAAACTTTCAAAATAACATTATAAACATACTTGTTACTAATGGAAACGTTACTTAAACATTCCTACAATCTAGAAATGTTAGCTAAGTAGTAAAACAAATGCTTGACCTAGCATCATTTGTCTATATTTGACACTTAAATTAGCGTTTGTAATATAATGCAATTTACATTTTTTAAAGTGTCCCAAATCCATTTTAGGGCAACTGTATAAACCGCTCCAGGTTTCTGTTCTACTGAAAAAGAAAAACATTCCCCCTCCGTCCGGACGTTAGCAGGCAGGTAAAGTGAGCGCCACGCACACCCCTGCCAATTGTTCGGAAACTGCAGGTCAGAGGTCACATGTGCACCTGTGTCTTAGACCAAACACTGAACTTGCCACCAACAGAGATCTTTCAACTCTCAGAGCTCAGAGGTTCTGCTGTTTCAGTCTCGAGGACACCGCTGAAGACATTCCAGTCACACTGAAGAAGTCAAAAATCACACAGATGTTACCTGACACAGATGACAGCAGCTAATTTATGACTGCAACTGTTAAAAGAGAGGCGTCACCTCCAATAAAACTGCTAACAGAGCTGTAATGTTGTCTAAATCATCCTTTAAGTGTTGGGACTAGTTCATTTAAACATTCTGTGAATTTTTACTCCATGTAAACGCACTTTTGCGGTATCATTACAAAAAAAATCACACAAATGTCACTGTGTTTTCATGTCCACAACAATAATTGAAAAATCGCATGATTGTGCCAGATTATTTAAATTGTATGTATTGTATGTATTTATAAACTGTTTGTATCTTTAAAACTGTATATTTTAATGTTTTTGACATGGACTATAGACATTCACTTTAAGCCTTGAATTAAAAAAAAACAAAGTAAAACCTTGAAAACAAAGTAAAACATTGAAACCACACACAGACATCAGCTGATGCAAGCAGGGAAAACCTGCACTGCTAGTTTATTGAGCTGAGAAACTGAAAGAATCGGGCAAAAGACAAACTTGCATCATTAAATCTTAACTGCCTGGTGCGTTTCAGACGAAACTTTCATACAGAAGAACTCGCATACAGAATTCAGTCTATTGCAAGCAGAAAACATTCCAGTGTCCAACAACAAATAATTCAAATGAAATTCATTCAGGACTTATATTTGGACAGAAGGTCATGTGATCTGCATGTCTAAGGCATTGAGGACTCAGTAACTCTACGGGAACTTATACCAGCCATAAGGAACGTTTTTTCTAAAACGTATATTTGGACCAGCATGACCATCTTTGAGAAATTCTGTGAGATCTCAGAACTATTTCTGGCAGCTGTGAACGGAAAATCACTTGCGCTCCACAACAGACTTTGGATTAATTTTTAGTCACATCTTCAAATGCTGCCACCGCTTCCTACAAAAATACCTTTAACATAGAAATCTTTGTTATCTCTGAGCGCTATTCAGCCAGAGATGCCAATAAATTACTGTATAGATCTACTTTCTGCCACAAACAACTTTATTGACCTTTAAAATTGAAATTTCTATAGAACGTGTCTCCGGTTGTGCGTATATAGTTTGGCTGGGAATATAAAATATATGGGCAACGGTTTTCTCTTCTGCTTTAAAGGGGAACATGAAAAGAAAGTTGAAAAGACCAACCCACATTTAAAAGACCTCCCTCTCATTAACATATTTTTACTTTGCCCTCTCTGAAGAGACCTCTGGCACCCTCTTGTGGGATTTTTTTCGGCTGATTGTTAGGACAGTGCAAGAAACATTTCATGATGAACAAATTTGTCACAGTGATAACTTGTTGTATGGTTATAAGCTGAACTACACACAGAGATTGGAGGTTTATTAACTGGAGATTAACAGAGATGACTGTTGACATGTGGGTGTCATTTTATGAGTCTTTTTGCAGCTTTAGTGCTTATCTGTTGGTTTTGCGAGCGACAGAAGAGAAAGCCGGGGTCGGGACATGACGAAGCGCTCATTTCTCCTCATCTCTCTGGCTTCTGCGTTTCTCGTGCTGGTGTTTGGTGATGACGTATTTGAAGAACTCGTACACAGACCAGCTGATGGCTGTGGAGGGCATCTGGTATATGACCCTCGCCTGAACGCCTTTGAAGTAGGCAGGCAGGCCGCCAAGCCTGTAGACAGTCCGGAAGGCATGGCCCAGACCCGAGATGCGTCTTCCGCTCCGGCTGATGGAGTTCAGAGCCAGAGACTCCTGCGTGTTCAGCAGGGTCTTGCAAACGTCCAGGGGTGTGGTGGCCGCGGCGGCAATGGCCCCCGCCAAAGCGCCGGACACCATGTGAGAAGATGGGTTGTATTGTCTCTGAGGGTTCAGCAGCTCCTGGAGGTACTCGTAGGTCATGAAATGCAGGGCCTGGAACGGCACGTTCATGGTGAGCTGCGTGGTGTAACTGCGGTAGAAGGCCAAACCCCCCTCCTGCTGCCACACACAGCGCACACAGTCCAGAACGCCGCGGTACGGCGAGTTATACATCTGCATCCTCTGCTTCACCACTGAAGGCCCCGCGGAAACAGGAAGACGCGACGAGGTCATCGCAGTCACGAAGGAAACAAAAAACAGAGGAAGAGAGTCATTAGGCAGCTATTAGGTCATGACTGAAATACAGAAGCCCCATCAAAGAGGCAATGTTTGGAATGAATTAAGACACGGTCGGCTGTCTTGTCCGGATACAGGCAGATCAAATAAGACTTCTGTCTGACCTACAGTTAAACTGCCTATGGGGAATAAACAGAGCAAAGGAGAGCAGGTGTCTACACAAGGTCTCAGTCCCACACCTGCGATAATTAACCTCCAGTCTCAAGAGTACAAAAACAGACACTACAGTCGGACCGAGACGAGGGTCTCCGGGGATTTTCAGCTAATATTACAATTTCAACACAGCACAGCTGTTAATTAAAGCAAGGCCAACCGACTCCCACAAGTCTCCCAAAATGTTCTTTTATGGGCTTTAGGAGGTCATTAGCTTTTCTCTGCCATCTTCTGGCTAGGAGCACAAACACGGAGCTGTCAGTTCCTGCTGGAAGATCTGGATTTAACCGGCATCCCAAGATTGCTGTCTATTCTGACTAAATGCAGTATTAATAATATAATATTTATAACGCATAACATTCAGAAGAACCAGATGAAAGGTGATATACCTTCAGCTGGATTCATAGCAGCATCGTGGAGCAGAGTAGCAACACATCCAGCCATGCCTGTAACACAGACCCTCAGACATTATCACCAAACACAGCCTGGGTTTGTATAAGAACTGGATTCAGAATACAGCGTTCAAATACAGCGACAAACAGTCAGATTACAACAATGTGTCTGGAGTTGTCATAGAGATATAGACGATTTAACAGAGGGATTACAGACTAGTTGGATAAGATGGAGTTTATTATGAAAAAACAGAAATGCTAACAGGATATATGAGGTCATTTAAAGGTATACTAGGAATTTTGCTCCATTTTTACAATAAAAAAATTGCATTGTGACAAATATTTTTAAAATACCATCTTATCAATGTGCCAGTGAAAAGTGAGTGAAAGTTTTTTTTTGTTAAGATCACATGACCAAAACTTTTTTTTAATCCTGTAATTGGCAACTTGTAGCTGAGAAATAAATACATCAGGGTCACTATTAATGGCAACTTATTTTGCAAGAAAATCTGTATTGGTGCTAAATGGGTTAATTAACTTTTACTGGTGTTAGCGGTTACTTACCCTCTTACTTACCCTGACCTGGAGAAAAAAAGAGAAGAAACACTACAAAAGCAACACCAACAGTCACTGTTACTAGTTCAGTCTAACCATAACTACCCACCGCACCGGCTGACACCTGCAGTAACAGTAAAGCAGTTTTCCATCACTTTACACACCGTTTAAAAAATAACTCAATTTGCTTTTAAGATAATATTTTAACTAATATCTGTAATATAACAAAATTTGACTATATCAATTTAGCTTTACAATATTACAAGGTGACCGCAAACAGATTAGGCCTTTAAACATCGAAAAACACAAGATAATTTCAAGTCAATGAAGTCAACAGTCGTATGTGATCTTCCTGCGTGACGTGACTTAGCAGACGGTGAGTTATTCTGGGATCTGACCACATTCACAAAAGGCCATTTTAATGAGGTCAGCTGAGGCGTAACATACGTTTGAGTAATACATAGTTCATAAAATAACTACTATAAATGGGCATAAACGACTGCTAAATTTCACATTAACGTTTGACAATGCTAAGCTAATTATTGTTTGTTCATCTGAAAAGACCTTCCCAGCTAACAAATGTAGTTTGTAGGAACGTTTTCCCTAACATACATTTTTTAATTGTTAAATTAACGTTACTTTTCCTTGATTACAAGAACATTATTCAAACATTTTAAATTTCCATAGGATTGTTGTTAAAGTATTATAAACTTTTTTTATTATAACATTTTGAACGTTCATGAAAATACAACCAACTAAGTCTTACAACATTTTGATAACTAGCACGAACGCTTAGAGAACATTAGCCAATGTTCTGAGAACGTTTCCTGTTAGCTGGGTGAGGTCAGTTATCAAAGGTTAATCATAAAATCATTAGCATTTGATTGCTGAACACGCTGTAAAAATTGACTTGTGTTTCGGACGAAAACTCTGCAAAGTTTTGACGTGTTGCTGGTACCGTTCGCTAAATGACTGTTTGCTCCTGGGTGGATGACATCACCGAGAACCTTTTTCAACCTTTCGTAGCAGGCGAAGTAAAGTGCGTGGGCTGGCCCCGCCCCTACAGCCGTCACATTAAGGCCTCTGATTGGCCGCCATATTCCCTCCGTTCTCACGATGCGCCACAGACCGTCCATGACGTTCCGATAACGTGCGGCTGGATCCGGCTGAAGGCTCTGCATGCGGGTCTGCAACAACAAAAATGTATAAACTAGCCACAAAACCTTAATATGTAAGTTACAGTATTAGTGTAAATATGCCCTGATGATAGTTTTATACAAAATAAAAATAATGATAAATACTGATATTTTTATTTCAAGAATTCACTAGGGTTTGGATTTTTCTACTTTAAATTAATATAAACATTAATTATAAGGTTTAACAAACCTGCTGTGATCACAGAGCGAGTTTTTTTCCTCACCATTTTAATACAGAACAAAAAATTTGTACAATTTGCTTGTCAAAATAAGAAACTAAGAGCGTTTAATGTTTTTATTACACAACAACTATTTGTAAACAAACATTTGAATTATGACATCACACTGACGTGACATCATCGATCTGCAGGTGAGAACAGAAGATTACAGGTCACATGATCTGACACCGTAATCCTCTTTTCCTCCAGATCTTGTGTGTGTCACTCTGGCTTACATGAGAGCGGTGGATGCATTTCAAAACCTGCAGCAGTTTCCACACACATGTCAGAAACACTGACATTTCACTAGATAAACCTCATGAAAGCCTGTAATGCACCTGGTTGTGTAACGTGTTTGACATACATTATGGCCTTGAACTTCACTGAGTTTGACTATCTGAAAAAATTGGTTTAGTGGAATTTCAGTATTATTATTATTATTTCAGTTCGCATTAGAAATAAAAATATTTAACTAGTTGACATCCTGACTTACTGAGACTCACAGCAACCTCTGGTCATTTCTACCTGACAAATAAACCAAAACAAATATATCCAATACAGTAATTTTCCAGTAATAATCGCACCATAATACACCATATTTTGCACATGTACATGAATGTTGGAAACCTACATTACACACAAGAAATACATTATATTTACAGTATTGTAGTCAATTTCTCAGGACAGCGTGAGGAACCACAATGTCTTACAGGAAGTTTCAAAACTTTACACAATTCTTCGGAATGTCTAGGTTTGCAAAATAGAGTAAACAGAGAATTAGTCATTTCCTCTTCAAGCAAAAGAGACAAATTGTCTAATTCCTATAGAGAAATCGCAGTTTGGTAAGATTACGATGTCCAGATTCAACAGGAAATCTAGATTTGACTTTATCTTGTGTGTGTGTGTCAAATTGAATTAATTCATTTTTCTTAGAAGTAACGGTGTAGTAAAATTCAACTCAATTAAATTGTTTCTAATTCTAGGATAAACATTAAAAACACACCAATATCTTAAACCAATGCAATTGCTGGAAGTGGTGAATTAAATAAAATATTTCAGGGTTTCACGACCCCTGATAACACGTAAACTACTATCTATTTATGACCAGTGATAAATGAATAAACAGCTCATTATAATTTTCTTTTTCACTGGGCGATACTGTTTTAAACCTAACCTTCGATTTGTAAACAGAATCCTCAACAGTTATGTTTACTATACCGATCGATCACACAACTGTTACAAACCCCTGCAGGGATTTTTCCACCTTTCGCAAAGACAGATTAAAATCTTAAACGCAACATTCATTCTGTTGCAGCCAACCGATCCTAAGTATATGAAAATTTTATGAAAATAAGCCCCACCCTTAAAGCACCTAGTTTCTTAGACACTAGAAATTAACTTTTATGTTCTAGATAAAGCAGTTCCCAAAATTGTGACCCACAGAACAATGAAAGAGTTTAAATGAAAGAGTTATAAACTGATGTTCTGCATTTAACAGAACGGAGACGCAATGGAGACAGAACAGCTGCAGAAGACATAAAGGGCTTTTGTCTCTTGTCATTCTGACAACAACAGCTGAACACTCGCAGTGAAACCGTCTTAGCTACTGACTTCCTGGTCAACGCGTCGAGAAATGCAGCTAGCATAAGCAATTCATGCTAAGCAACTTCAACAAGCAGCCCGATGAGATGCGGCCCGTCTACACATACAGAGCAGAAATATGATCACAGTAACTATTGTCAGTCGACCCTTAACATGAAACTCAGCTGAAGTCTGTAATCTGATGTCCATCTTTAGTCCCAGTTTAGTGAAACTTAATATTCAAATAGAAAAAAATAGGCCAGGGCAAGATTGTATCTTTTGGGAATGGATGAAAATAAAGCCATGTGGCTGGACTGGAAGAGATATACAGGTACAATTGTAGTGATTGTACACACACACACACACACACACACACACACACACACACACACACACACACGGCTCATTTTAGTCACTATAACAAGAGACAACAAGACAGACTGAAATCTGGGTTAGGACAACCCTGTGTTAATAATAAACATGCCTGTGTTGTAATAAACTAAACATATTCTTACTCTTGCTAAGTGCTGCTTATGAGAACTACAGAACTACATTATGAGAACTACAGAACTACATTATGAAAACTACAGAACTACATTATGAGAACTACATTGAGAACTACAGAACTACATTATGAGAACTACAGAACTGCATTATGAGAACTGCATTATGAGAACTACATTATGAGAACTACAGAACTACATTATGAGAACTACATTATGAGAACTACAGAACTGCATTATGAGAACTACAGAACTGCATTATGAGAACTGCATTATGAGAACTACAGAACTGCATTATGAGAACTACAGAACTGCATTATGAGAACTACAGAACTGCATTATGAGAACTACATTATGAGAACTACAGAACTGCATTATGAGAACTACAGAACTGCATTATGAGAACTACATTATGAGAACTACAGAACTACATTATGAGAACTACATTATGAGAACTACAGAACTGCATTATGAGAACTACAGAACTACATTATGAGAACTACATTATGAGAACTGCATTATGAGAACTACAGAACTACATTATGAGAACTACAGAACTGCATTAACACGCATGCGCACCGGGGGCGCGGCAACAAGGTCACGTGGTTTCGTAACAGAGGAAGCCACGTGTGACCTTCCGTTCCCATGTCCATGTTTTATAATGACACCTGAATCTCCCAGACAGACAGACAGACAGACACTGCAAACTTTCACCGCCACCGGATGCAATCGCACAAGATAACATTAAACAGTTAAACGAGAAACATTAGGGAAACCAGAAGTGGCGCAGACTGGTGATTTACACCATTTGTTGATCTCTGACAAACAGAGGGATCAGACGCATCGTCACATGTGTAACTGCAGTGAAATGCATGTGCATGTTTAACAGGTCAGAATGACACGACAGTAAACTCGACCTTGCCAGATTGTCAGACCTCCTTGTTTTCAATAAACCTTATCTGCCCCGTTTACAGCAGTTAACAGATATGCATAAAAGAGGTCGTGTGTATGTTATAACATTAATGTACCTTCACACAATCGATAGGAAACATCAGGCAGTGCTCCATGATTCCTGCCACAGCCCCAGCTAACATGTGAGTGCTCGTGGATGAACCCTGGGGCAAACACTCATAGTCCGGTTCAGATAAATCACTGCTTTCCTGGGAGCCGTGAAAGTGTCCAACGTGCAGCTCCGGTTCACCCACTCTCCGGGCTGCCAGCGTCCCAGCGAGCCCGTCCGAGACGCCCCAAAAGCGCCCGCCGAGCCATTGAATCTCCGCGCCCGCAGAGGCGCCCGCCACAGCGGCTTCGCCGCCCGATGTGTCCGCTGTCATCCGCCGCCTGCGCACAAAACCATCGGCTTCCATTTGCATCCAAACACGGGCGCACAGGCCTCTAAATCATGCGTCCCGCGCCCGATGTTGACGCTTTCAGCACGGGCCTCTCCCTCCTGCGTGTCGGGGAGGACGAGTCCCGTTCACCGTGAACTGCGCACGCAGTAGGCGGGACAGACGCAGCAGGCCGCGGGGGAAACGGAAACGCCCCTCCGCTCCGCGTTGCGCTCTGATTGGAGCAAAGGCGTGTCAATTACAGCAGAACACGCGCTGTTGTTATTTAGGAATGCGGTGATATAACAGTAAAGTAACATTGAATAATAACATCCGCACCCAAACTGTTATGAAATAATAACAGTGTGCGGATAGTTATCTGAATGGTTTATTTATCTGTTTGGTTAACTGAAGGTCAAACGCATCATGTGTCTCAGATGGATGAGTTTTGGACATATATTTAATAATGAAGTTAAGACACGTTTTAAAGCTATTTATCTAGTTGTTTTGTTGTAAACACAAATACAATAAGAATATAATCATAAAATCAAACAATAAAAGAATGAAACAAAATCAAGATGGAAATAAAAATAGCAAAATAAGCATAATAACAAATACATCCGGAAAACAAAGAAAAGATTTTGGCATAACATTAAATGTTAAAAAAGCTAAACACTGTTTATGTACCGCCAATACATCAATGTAAATATAATACAACATGAGATTTTCAGTGTGATTTTAAACACTAGCTTCTTGTCAAAATGTGACGTAGGCCTTAAACATTGAAAAATAATATATCTAGGCATGTTACATACAGAGAGATTGGTAAACATTAACACTGTTGTTTACCCTGACCAGTGTTTTTCTACCAGGTGGGCAAACGAACTTTCAAGAGGCCTCAAGGTCCTTCTAGCTACAAGTCTGAATCTCTAACCAGTAGGCCACAACCAAAAGCTTAATGTGTTTATGGTTTGGATATTTTTATAAACAAGTATACATCTCTAAAAAATTAAATCAAGCTGTGGAATATTTTATTGTGTAGAAATTGTGAGTGAGGGGCCTTCAGATATTGTTGTGGACAATGGGAGGGGCTAAAAGTAAAACAGATTGAGATCCACTGATGTACACAGAGAGTCAGTTCTCTCTCTCCTAAAAAATTAACTAGGTCTCTCCACCGTGAGCTAATTACACTTTAAGCAGGGGCATTTTCTGCTAATTTCATTTCGGCTCATGGCCCACGGTGTCCGATTTCTGCCGACAAAAGGGAATGAAGTGTTAATTTTCGCTTACAAGTACAAAATTCCCTGGCCTTGATCAAATTAACGTTGACTGCGTGTCGTCCAGCTGCGTTTCTTCAAGGAAAGCTAAGCTGGCATGCGAGTAATTGTTGAGTTCTGACCATAATGTTCTGAAGACATGCTCTGATAGAGGTGTCGGGAAACCCTAGATCTGCATTATTTCTTTCTTTTGAGTAGCTGAATCAATAGGAGTTGTTTTTCACAGCATAAGCAAAACAAATAGAAGTTAAAGGATATTGTATACAGCAATTACACATCATACAGACTCAAATTGAGTTTCTAATTCATTTAGGGCCTAAGGTCTGGTTATCTTCTGTTACCCGAGCGAAATGCATGAAGCCGCAAAGCTCCTGTTTTTAAAATGCGGCTTTAAAAAGCTGTCTGCAGACTCATTGACGTGACTATCAGATATTATCTCTTATCATATTTACAGCAGAGAGACCCACTTGTGATCGCTCTTCAGTCAAAGTGATTTCTCTTAGCAGAAGTGAACATTTCTTAAGTATTCTTCTGATGCTTTAGAGCAACTTTATTTGATGTGTTTTATAATGGAAAGAGGCTTTGAATTAACCCTGAGGTCACTTTCTATTTTAAAGAGTCAGTGATTCATGAATTATTAACAAGATCTTAATTCATATTAACACAGACTTATGAATTTGATTTTGAAATTGCAACTCTCACCCAGGTAAAAATGAATCATTTTATAATAATACATTTTTGTTATTTATTTTTACTAATAACAATCATTTTTACTTCCTGTTACTAACCCCTTAAGTGAAATAGAAAGAAACTCTACATGAACAAAAATGTTAAAATAGATCACTAACTGCATCTGTTATCAAACACTATTTTAAGGTTGTTTTCTATGATACAAGTAAGTTTGTGTATAATAATGTTGATTAAATTATAATAATGAAATTAGTGTAGAAATGTCGGTATATCTGGAAAATGTATCAACTGTTAAAATAGGACATCACTCTATTCCCCAACTTCAAGTCTCAGTCAAGTCTCAGTCAAGTCTCTACCGCCACCTATCGGAATAAAGTGAAATTTCTTCATTAATAATTCATCTATTCATATATCTTTTGCAGCTACGCCTCTTAGTGGTCAAAATACGAATGACTTGCAAACTTACATTTATTTTTAAATGTATGAATTATTAATTTTGCAGACGTGCAAATATTTTATTAGTTTGTACGTTTTGGGACAGACTTCAACTGTATATGCAAATGTACATAATTATTCCAGATGTAAGGAGACAGTAAGGAGTAAATATTTAGCTGGGTGAGCAGGCAGGTGACATTCGTTCCTGATTGTACAGTAAAGCAGCTGCTTAAAAAGCAGTAGAAATGTGTGCAGCTTGTCTTTAATGTGTCTTGTGGTTGTTTTCAAAATAATGAAAAGATGAAAAATATTATTATCATTATTATTATCACTATTATTATAGCCAGACCAGCAAAACAAGAGTTTGTGAAGATGTTCAGGTGGGGT
>JBAJNP010009471.1:0-18088 GCA_036877545.1 Yasuhikotakia modesta
TGTATTACCCTCACCCCAACCATAGATTTAAACAGAATCAGTCAGCGCTACAATGGCAGGTAGAAGAAATGAATTAGAAAAAAAGATCTTATCCACCATAAACACATTTGTCATCTCAAATAAAATATCATTGCTTTCTGTATCTGTACATTGTGCCTTACAGTCAACTTTTTTTTGAAGTAAGTCTTAATAAGGGTCACTTGTGGAACTGTGGAAAAATGACGTATGCAACAAGAACTAAAACAGAACTAAGTGTTGTGATGTCATTTGCTCTCAGTAACTAAAACTGTGAGGACAATCACTTGAAAGGCCAAATGAAGGCATTAGCGCACAGTTTATATTAAGTGTGCTGTACACAAATAACCTGCTGTGTTTAATACCAGCAGTATTAGTATTTCAAAACCTTTTGTTTAAGCATTTTGTCATTATTAACAGCATCATAAAAGAAAGTCTTTTTTATCAGTTATATAAAAAGTTGCCACATAATCCTAATAAAGACAGTTAGAACTGTAACTCTTAACACCAAAAACACTGACAAGTGTAAAGTAATTTGGATAGTGTCAAAACTGTTGCCCCATAATAAGATGAACCAAACAGAAATTAAGTCATCTTGAGCCAAGAGCATCCCCTAAGATGAGTTTGACAGTATCAGGATATTTCTGTAAGATTTAGAAGCCAAGTATAACATCACTGTGACTGTACAATTGCAGCTATTGACCGGATGGTGGCATTTACAACAGTGTTTGCAACAACAGGAACATCTCTGGGTACTCTCTGTATGGGAGGAATATTGGAATCCTGGAATCCTTCCAGCGAATCCAGAATACCTGCACACAAACAAGACGACAAAAATGACAGCATGTTTACTGCATTACATGTCAGAGACATGTACATTATCAAACTGGCCTAATTCTAAAGCTGAACAAAAAGTACCAAAACATGCAAGTGTTTAATTGATTCTAAAATTAGATTAATGAGGGAAACTCAATTAGTTAAGGTCACAATAATGCCTGGAAGACATTTTCTTGTACCTGCTGTTCCATTATATTGTTGCTCTAAGGGATTAGCATACTTCAGATAACTTAAGATAATTAATTAACTTGTTTTTGTCTAGCAGAGCTACAGACAAAGCATTCTTATGTAAGTAATTCAGATGTTCACTGATGTATTTTCATAATCCTGTTATTGGTTTAGCTAGTATTTTGGACATAACCGCACTTTATACTACATTCAAAATTTATGCTACATCTCAATTTACATCTCAATTGTTTGCATTTATGCGACTGCATTTATAAAACTTCTACAACATGTGTACGTATTTAAATATCTATTAGAGAAAAACCTCCCTTCTGTATGTAAGGTGCAAGAAAAACACAAGGAGAGAAATATGAGTCTTGACACTTTCGGACTGCTCTCACCAGCCCTGCAGTCTTAAGTGACAGCGTTGCCAGATCATGACAGAAAAACCAGCAAACAGGAACAAACCAAAATACAAATGGTTATATTGGAAGTATAAGCCAAATATCGCTACCTGCAATTGTGGCTACATTTACAAGCAAACAACCACCCCAACAAACAGGTGTTTGTTTATTATTTATGGTTTATTAGGAGCATAAAAATGAACACTATTAAATATAATTAATCTTGTATTCATTTAATTGAGAAACATCTCTCGTCTCTCTGCTAATGTCTTACCTTCAACCATCTTATGGTAAGCAAAGTGCAGGTAGAGCAAAAACAGCATGTGCAGAGCAGCCAGTGTGCCACACAAGATGAGCCGAGGGGTGTGACCAACTGTGCGAGAAATCAGCACAGCCACCTGGGAGAAACACAGGTCATAATACCATCAGACTAAAGACAATGAAAGAAAACAATATTGTAGGTTTCATGGTGAGGTATTTACAGTATGTTACATGGTGACACACATTTTGTTGTATTTCCCTGTTTTACAATTTCAGTAAACAAATGTATAACCTAAAGTATAATTTTGGCCTTAATTAATTATTTATTACCATCCGGAGAGTAGAAACACCTCCAATAACCAGCCAGAGAATGTAGAAGAGTGAGTGGAAGTGGACGTTGTAGCTGATGAAAAGGACAACACAGTGGCCAAACAGACCATATCCCTGAAAACACAATGTAAAAAAAGACTAATGAAAATTCTGTCTATAATTCATCTTCTTGATGAACGTTTATAACCTAAGACTGACGTTCTTTTACAGAAATAGATGTTAGGCAAGACATCTCAGTCCATCAAAAAAATCTCAGTCCCCATTCACTTCTACTTTTAAAAAAACCAGAGCAGCCTCAACAATCTTTAAAACTTCCATTGAAGTGTTCCATTGATGAAATTTCTATGATATGAACTAAATGATAATGCTATTTTTTGGATTGACTGTTTACATAAATCTCAAGAGTTTAAAACAGGAAGTGTGCATATTTCGCTCAAGGTACTTACTAGCAAAGACAACATCTGCAACATGGTAATCTGAGCATTGCACAGGTAAGCAAGAAAGTAGATAAAGGAGGAAACGCCCAACCAGTATCCAAAACAGGTTCCAATGGCAGTGCCCATCAGCGTACCCTCCCTCTGTTTCAACAAACAAACCCAGTCATAAACAACAGACCTCATAGTAGCAGACCTCATAGTATAAAGCAGTAGCATCATTAATCACAGTTACATTTAGTATAACATTTACAGTTACATTTACAATCACAGTTAGCAATAAAATAAGGGATTACATTTCGTGTTGACAGACAAATCCATATATAAGAATGGATAAAAATATTCATACAAATTTAGCTTACAATGACAGTGTCTGATGTCTTCATGCCATGGAGCAGAATGGCCACCAGGGTGAACACCAACATCATTGGTCCATACAGTTCTCCAGCTACTTTCTGAGTTTAAAGGAGAAGAAAGCATTCAAAGAACCAAAACCAGCTCATTACATCTGCCGTTATACCTTATAGCTCAAAACCTAATAAAACTGGTTGTATGAGGATGAGGAAGGGTCAGAGCTAGTTTGGCATGGTGATGAAGGCTCATGATAAACATCTACAATGAAAAAAATACAATAATCTTTTAGCCAGTCATCTGTGACTTACCTGTGGAAAGTTGATCATTTTGACTGGGATCAATGATTCAATCAGCCTGTGAATTAATCATGAGTTAGAATCAGTGATGATGGTTTGGAAAGTTTCATATAAACACTGATATAAAGTTTTACATGCATCTCACCTGTTTCTCACTTGAACTGGTTCTACATCAAAGTATGGCCGCAAGATGTCAATATTGGCATAGAGGTTAAAGGCTTTTGAAGCCTGACGCTTTCCTGCCTGCCATACCTGTGTGAATAGTTATTAGTAGCATGTTTCAGATTTCACTTATTTTTTATAAAGAAGAGCTTGATAAGGGGTCATATTATATATTTCATTTATTTTATTCTATTCTTTTTTTCCAGTTCAAGGTTAGTGTGGTTATCTTTCCTAATTCATTTTTCCACAAAATTTTTGACACTTAGAATCAAACAGGCAATTTTTGCTTATGTGCTTTTAAGAAATGCCTCCTTTCATGATTTTCACTCCACTAAAAATGAGAAATTTGATTTCACAAGACATGACCCCTTTAAGCACTGTGTAAATCCTCCATCTCACCTCACCAGCAACCTGTCTGCCCAACTGTCCCTTCAGACCTTTCATGCCGAGAAAATCTCCATCCTCTCCATTGTCCTCCTCTGTAGCTTCTGCCTCAGCTGTCACCTCCTCTTCTTCCTTCATACGCTGATGCATCTCCCCCATATCTTCAAAGCTCGAACCCGAGGTGTCGTCCATGTTCTCCATGTCTATCACTGCTGAGCCACTGCCCTGGGGTTAATGATGTGAATGAAGCCATAAATTTAATCCAGCAGCATCATTATATCAAAGCACCAACATTTTTTTTGTTAGGGAGGACATGCAATTCATAGTGATTTCATACTGAATTTAGTTTCCCAGTCCTGCATTAGTACTATTCCAAAATGTGTAGTGTTGGGGTACGTCTAGGAACACTATTGTGAGAAACATTATTGCAAAATAAGGCCCAAACGTTACTTATGCTAAAAAAAGTATATGAAAGATGTTACACGCATTTTCGTTTAATAAGGACAAGTTGGGTAATTACCTGTATAATATTGTCATCAAATCCACCCCACGGTTCCGTGTTCGTGTTTGTACTTCTTTGCGATGCCGACATTGTTTTGAATTAACGTGGACAAACTACGCATAAACGTTTGCTGTAACACTATTAAAACATTACTGTCTAATTCTTTATCTTTGCGCACATTGTTCTTTGATGTAAAAGCTTTACTTTTGCGATTGTTTTGCCAGCTGTACAACACTGGCTCTGAAGTGGACGTGATGACGACAAAACGACAAACGCAACTTCCGGTAAACTTCCGTGTTTGACCCCGTGTTTAATCAAAGTCTTTGGTTTGACCCACAGGTTTGATCTGGTAAACAAAACATCATAGTAATTTATATCTGATATGCAGCAGCATATATGTTAAATATCGACGTGTCAGCGCAATAAGCATTGCTGTTTTAAAGTGCCAACACTGAACAAGCACATATTATATAATTTCATAATAATTGTCATATGAAAAATTTAAATGAATAAATAAAATACCTTGTTTGGTAAACCATCATTGGTCAAATTTAAAGAACACCATTATCAACAAGGCATACATAACATTACAACATCTATAACCCCTAAAAACATGTAGTAACTCTCCTTAATGATAGCTAAATATTAAACATTATGTAAAGATGGAATTTAAAAATGCCATTTTTATACTTTTTAGAGAATAAACAATTTATTGAATGAAAGTTTTACTTTACTGTGACACGTATTTCTGGTTTTGCATTGGCCACTAGATGGTAGCACTACATTTAGGAAACAAGGTTGGATTAGGCGCTGGATTAGAATTTTTAGCCTTGCAAATAATGTTACAGAGGACCTCTCTGTAACAAAAAGTTTTTGCGGCATAAACGATTTTTATGAATCTGATGATTTTAAAAAAACACGTGCAAACTTTTAACATAAACGTTTGTTTACGTTTGTCGTTTGTGTTGTATTTCTAAACCATTGTGATCATAGGCAATGCTAATGTTAGCATGCGTATGGTCGAAATTAAAGAAAATTGGATGGATTGAAGTGCTTGTGAACTGGCATGTCTCGGTTCACTGCTGCTGCGAATGACACTTAAAACCTGCGCTAGGGATCGCAATATTTTTTAAATCGGAACGCAAAACAGTCACGTGACTGTCACCGATCATGTGGATATAGCGAGACAAATTAAGAGTTTCGTTTTCGATACATAGAAACCTTGTTGTCGAACGTCACATAATTAATATATAGTTTTTTATAGTTAATATATAGCTTTTTTTAAACTTGTACTATTAATTAAATACGAATTACCACGGCAGCAATTTAGGCATGTACACATCGATACATCTACTAATGTTATCTGCATTATGATGGGAGCTACAGACGGGCTACTTTTAAAAATGTTTTTTCAGTGACCAGTTTATATGTATAACCTTTAATTCAGATTAAAGATTCTGTTATGGACAATTTTTATACTAATCTAGATAATAATAGTTAATGAAAGTTCTGTAAGTCTAACGTGTATACAATGTTCTTATCAGGCAATTGAATGTGGGGATACTTTTAACTTGTAAATTAAAAGTTTGTTAAATTAAAGTTAGCATTCTTTGGTTTTGTTTAAACCCAATTTTGGTCCTTTTTTAAAATGTCACCATGAAAAGCATCTTTCTTGTTTCAATAAAAAGTAATATTTTAATGAATTTCCTTTTTTTCTAAATGTTGTTTATTTTGCCTGCCAAAATACAGATGGCTGCTTTTGCTACTTTTTCATCTTGATTTGAACTGGCCTTCATGCAACATATCCGCTATATAACACAGTGTACTAGGGCTTTGTGTCATCTGTAATCTGTAGTATAAGTGATTAACTGCAAAAAATAATAGCCTTTGCCATATGAAATGCAGTACTTCTATCAGTGTTGATTTTGAGATTTTTACACACTGAGCTTTGATATCAGTAATTGTCATCCATGATGACTACAAAACACCAACGGAGTGGTTACATGCTTAAACTAATTCCCCCGGTTATCATGAGAGTGAGTTGCAATGGTTTTTACGGGCAGTGCAAGTAGAAACCTGGGATAATGCCGTTTATTACTTTATTGACAGGTGGCACAAGGGTCAGTACAATTTAAAGTTGTGATTTTTTTATTTATAAATACTTGGAACATTTGTGATAATGTAGGTAGACGAACAAAACATTGTCCTATGAGTTTTTGAATACTTTAATACACAAATCTTGGGCCTTGGACTGCGCTCGAGTCGTGAGGGCACAGCCCCCTTAGAGTGGGCCCCGTTCTGTAAGCCGGTGTACGTGCAGGATCAGTAAACGCTTGTGGAGGCAGGGAGCGGTGCCTGCGTGTACGATGACGTAGTAGCGTGTCGTGGTAAGAGGGTCACAGAGATAAAGGGCGATAACATTTAGACTTTAATTGTCAGTTAGCGATCAGAACGACAGCGCTGGATTAACGCAACATCTGCTGTGTGTTGTTTGATTGACAAGAAGAGGTAAGAACAGTGTCGGTGTTTTGTACAAATAACCAGGCCTGAAAGTTATCACTGCCCGGATAATAGCATGCGTTTATTCCCTGCGCAGTGACTTTTACTTCCACATTTAAAGCATTTCAGTGGCGTCATTTTTTACTTCAAATGTTTGTTTTGATGTCCTTTCTTATCTTACGTTAAATTTAAAACGACTTTACAATGTAAATGCGTTCCTGCTGCAAGCAGAAGCCGGTCCTAGCTCTTTATACGCTGATCCTAGCGTCTATTTCTAATGTCTTATGGACATGTGCCACTGCAGTACCATTATATTCACGAAAGTACCTTGGCGTAGCTAATAAAAGTCATGATGCAAGAGGGCCAGGCTATTTGTAAAAATTGTGCTTGGTTAAAGACGATGGCTTGCATGTTTCTTGTTTATAGTGTATGTATAAGATCAGAAGAGAAAGCTGTAGTATTCCGTAGAGACTGGGCTTGGGTGCTGTTCACTGCAGGCTCACTGCAGATGTTGTTCTATACTTTAAAGTGGGCTTACGAAAATATTATCCTTAGCTTTTATGAACTTTCCGCATTTAGGCATCACAAATGAGGGATTGTTCACAAGGCTACACTAGTGCAGGTTATTGTGTTATTTTTACGTCTTAGTTTACCCATTAACACAGGTTTAGTTTCTTTGTATTGAAGGGTTGTTACAGGAATCGTTTCTTGCTCTTCCAGTACTGCCAGCTATATATTACGTTTCACTTCACGTGTAGTTCTAACTTTGGCCGGCATATATCATTAGTAACATGGACACGTGCAAGATGTCAGAGTGCTTTGAGTTCACTGGAGCAGTTTTAATATAGTCAAAGCTTACTTTATAGTAAAATATTAAAGCTTATTTTATTCATTTCCAGTTAGTATAAATGCCATTCTTGTTAAAGATGAGTTCCTGATGAGTACACAATAACAGATTGTAAGCAGTGTATTCAATGAATTGGCTAGAATGCTGTATTGTACAGAGACAGAGGTCATGTCAGCTGATTTGTTTTGTTTGCATGCAGCATGTCAAAAACAGGGCAGAGAGAGAAGGCTGCTGTTAGGCAGTGTATTCAGGCACAGGCCCAGCTTGAAGAGGCCATTGCTGGGGTCATTAAAGCTGAAGTTCAGCTCAAGAGCAACTCCAGAGAGGTGAGACACAAGTTTGCCTTTGTTCTGTTACAACACGTAAACACTACTGACCTATGTTTAGTTTTAGATGCATTTAAAACTATGTGATTTATGGTTTAGAATCCCTTATTTAAAGATTATTTCTAGTAGGTGTGAACAGTGACTTCTATAAACACAAATTAGTTCACAATAAGTGATTATTCTCTTGTTTATTTTACAAACATAAGGAAACATCCATACATATTACATCATTTTTGTCACATGCAATTTATAATTATTACCTAAACAGACATAATCTAGATAGATGAAAACACGGCTTGCTAGACCACAGCTCAGCACATTCGCCCAGAAGAGATGACAATTGATTTATTGTTCTAAAAATAGTCTGCAGGTTGAAAATGGGGATTTACACAAATGTGTTTAATCTCTGTTGAGAAACTGGAAGTCCCCATAATCTCTCAAAACACTTGTATGATACTTGTGTTTGTGTGTGAAGCACTTTTCTGACTTCAGTGAATACATACTTTGTGTCTATTATTATAGACATCAGATCATTGCAGACTGTTTAGGAGGCTTGGTCTTATTTAACACCACCAGGTTTTAAAAGCTTGGCATCTGAGTGCCTTTTAATCAAAGACAGATGAGACCGACACTCACACCTGCTAGCAGACTGTATATATATATATATGCCAAGGAAACATACTGTGTGGTTTATCTCAGGTAAAGTCTCAGCTGCACAGCTGTATCAGTAGACACCTGGAGATCCTGCGCTCTCGTGAGGTCTGGCTGCTGGAGCAGATTGATCTGGTGGAGCAACTCAAGGGAGAAACTTTACAACAGCAGTTACAGCAGCTTCATTTGGTGAGTGTCAGATTGTCACAGATATTTTAAGGTTCATGTTTTGTGAGGTTGGTGTCCTGCAAATAGTAGAAATGATTTAGTCAGAATTTTAAAAGCTTTAAAAGAGCAGTGAACAGGGCTGCTAAAGTGGGATATGATGGTTGAATTCTTTTAAATCGTAAATTCTCTTCTGACCTCCCCCTCTCTGTTTTTCTCTCTCTGCTTTTTAACAGCTCAAGGGTCAGTTTGACGTTCTAATTCATCAAATGGAATATTCTAGTAGTAACAGTCTAGCAATCCAGCTCACCAACTGCCTGGAAAAGTAAGAACCAAATCAACCTTCTTCAATTGAAAATATGTGATTATCTCCTTCAGTTTGCCAAATTACTGTTTATTTCCCTTTTAAATAAAAGCACTGCAGTGGTTTAAATCTCCTCTCTGAGAAATCAGTGATCATTTACAGGTCATTTTTAAACATGTATGTAGATTATGACTTGAAATAGACAGAGGAATCTGTTTTCTGTCTCTTGTCCAGGCTTTCGTCACTGAATCTGACTCCTGAAGAAACACCAGAGATGAGCTTCCAGGCAGATGCATGCACCTTGCGCAAGGCTATCACATCCTTTGGGACAATTTCCACACAGGTTTGTGAGAGTCATGCATGTTTGCACACTACAGACTTTTACATGACCAAAATAAATGACAATGATAAAGAAATTCTCTGTTTGTATTTGTTTGTATCTATTGTCCATCAATGAACGCATTCATTCATTTTTCAGAATGTTCTGTGTAAACTTTAACAGTCAGTTAAAGTTTGTAAACTGTAATGTACAGTGACTGACAGGAACACAGTGTAGCTGAATAGAATGTGTTGTCAAAATACTGTGTCCTCGTGCTTTTGTTATAAATAGACTGTGAACTGAGGATAGTGAACAATGCTTATGCATTCATACTTCTTCCCCATTGCAGCAGCAGGAGTTGTCTCAGACCTCAAACTCTTATGACAGGTCATGGTTTCTCCAGGACTGCCCACTTTCCATTAAGAAACAGGTTTGTTTTTGACAAATTTGTCATACCTTTCTTATGACTTTATTTTCACCAAAAATGTTCACTTTATTTCTTCCAATGTAATTTCTAAACATGCTGTAACAGAGTAAAATTCTTCTTAGAAATTAGACCCTGAATGGGCCCAACCTCTGACTAAGTGGCTTGTAAAAGACCGTCCAGTAACCACTGCCCCTTTAGGACACCAGTTTAGCAAGAACCCCCAAGACTGGCTGCTTGCATCCAAGAAACCTCAGGTACACTGGTTTTACTTCTTTAAGGTGTTTAGGGAATGTTTATGCTATTGAAAAACCTAGACCAACCTAGACCGACATCTTGACCAAAATAAGAAAAGGGCTGCGATTCATGTTAGTGGTTCTCAGTTACAATACAAATAAGTCATTTTCTCCTGTATGTGTTATTTGTACTAAAATACTTTGTTGCTGTTTCCCTTATTTAGGAGGATCAGCAGTTACCACCCTTTGACTTCCAGAAAGCTTGGGGCCAGCTCCAAGATCTGGAGTCATGGCTACTGAAGGAGAAGTTACCTATTCGTGAGAGAAGTTGTAGTGACAGCTCAGCCTTCTCTATTGAGATGATTGATGAAAGTGATTTAAATCTGGATGAGGTCGAACAGGAAGACCAGCAGGAAATTGGCGGGGTGATTGCAGAGGAAGAGGAACTCTGCAAATGGCTTGTTAGCCCAACCCCAAATAAACAAGATAAAATCAGCCAAGTCTCAGACGATGATCGCTTCAAGCAGATCATCAGACCCTTTTATGAGAGCTTTTCCTCCAGCGATTGGCTCTCCAAGTCTGACTGCAGCTCTTGCTGCCCCACACGCACCGCAGCCATGGAAATCGAGAACCTCGGAAAGCTCAAGTGCCTAAAGACTCCCCCTTCATCCACCGCCAATACTCCCATCACCAACCCAGAGGCTATTGAGTTGTGGCTTCAGAAGACAATCCCTATTGAAAACAACTGCAAAGCAAATGAGACCTGTGCCAGATATGCCCAATGTGTGTGTGATGACAACTGTGGAAAGGAAGCTCTAGGGGCTTGGCTCCTCAAGAAGGAGGGTCGAGATAAAAATGGTGTTCCTGTCAATAAGAACGCCAAGAACAAAACTTCCAGCCACCAGCAGGACCAGCAACAGAAGGTTCAGGCCATCCTGGAGGCCTGGCTTCAACCAAGCAACAGTGCCAAAACCCCTGACCTGTCAGCCCTCTCTGCCTGGACAACCCGGCACATCAAAACGTCAGACTGTGACAGCACTTTCACAGAACCTTTGCAGACTGAGAATTGGCTTCTGCCAGCAAAGCAGCACTTTAGCAGTACCACAGAGGTTCCAAACAAGCCAGAGAACAAGAATGCAAAAGAACTAGATGGCAAAAACGTTGACGAGGACAAATGGCTTCTACGCAAACGGGTGAATGCACAGGTGAGGCTGATATCCGGGGGGGGGGTGGTCAGTGGGGCTTTAGTCTCAACAGAGCTGGTCAGTAGTTTTTCTTGAAGTTTATGAAGTTCTCAGTTCTGTCAACTGTATTAAAAATATTTTAACAATGTCCTGGATTTAATGTCATAGAGGAAAAACTTTTAAATAATACAAAAAAAGCCTAGCACTGGTTATTTGCAATAACAAGCAGCATACAGAGAGCAGAAATACATTAGTCTCCATAGTTTATTGGTTTTTGTGTTAAATGGATAGTGAAAACATGTAGATTGACAAACATAGTTTGGTTGTAATGTTTAAAGACACTAAATGTTACCAAAACATTTGGTTTTGTACTTTAAAAATTCCCCTCCCTAGCAGATGGTTTCACTCAAGTCAGATGGCAAAATGATTCATCCATATTTTTTTCCTTTGTTATTCACAGGAAAGACTTGGGCTGCCCATAGTATGTGACCTCTTTTCCTGCATGAAGCTCAGTGGAGACAAAAAGAAATGGCTGCACCATGCAGCTACACAGGTAAGAAACAATGTTAAAAAAGATCAAACATGAAACTTAAGGAATTGTATTGCTGGTGATAAATTACCGATTTAAGATTAACTAAAACCAGTTTCTCTTCTCTTTTTCAGATCTGAACCCATTACTGCGTTTTCCTAGTTCTATTTAATGGCCGATTGTTGCACAATAATTTTCTTTAGTGCTCCTTAAGCATATGATGTCTCTTTACTCTTTCACATGTGGACTAAAGGTCTTTTATCCTGGGAAATTTCTGTCATTTTGCCTTCCATTGTCAGAATGCAGTTAAATTCCAGTGATGCTGTGGTGACCAGTGTTGTTACGCTCGCTAATCTGATTTAAAAGTCATAAGAAAATGGACCAGATTGGCCCATACAAAACAATTTTGGAAGTTTCTTTTTCTTTGTGGGGCATTATTGGGATGGAGAAATAAAAAATAAATGTGTATTTTAATCTCGCACAATTACAACAGCTTTTTATTCATTTTTTTTAAAAACTCATGCCCTGCACATATGGAGGATGGTATGCTTTAAAAGCATAGCAAATACTTCCTCAACCATAGATATGAATATTTATATAGACTGTTGCTGTTTTATAAAATAAGAAATTAGCTGTGCCATTTATGTTACTCTGTTTTTATGTTTTATTCATCAATATCATATCAATATGATACTCGTATACATTTCACAAGGTGCAGTTGTCAGTAACACTGAAGTGTTTACTCTCCAAACATGGGGCAGCAGATTTGCGCAAAAAATAAGTGTTTCTGCAAAATCTATTTTTCAGACCTCAATGAATCTCTGTTAACCTATGTCTGCACATATTGATTGTGTAGCAATGCATGTGGTCAGCCTGTTTATGCTCTATATGATGGAAACAACTTGCCCTAGTTTGTCCGTTGGTGATGCATTATGGGCATTCATCTGCAACAGCCTTTATTTGTTGTGTGTTTTTTCTTTAAGCCTCACACTTGTGGCAGATACTATAGAATCTACAATAGTCCTTATTACATTCAATCAGCTACATAACCACTGATGTTATTTTAAAGTGTGTCTGTTCTGAACCACTCTGTTCTCACTCACTGTTACCATTAAGGAACAAATGCAAAAGGACAATTTAGAGCTGTGTTAAAGCTTTTTTTTTTAGAAAATTGGAAAACTATGGGTGTCATTTCATATACTAATATTTCACTTAGCAATGGACCAAGACCTTGCTACATAAACATTAAGAATGCAATGATACAAAATCAAATCATCTGCATAGTTTTCATAGTTACTTTTGTTTTCGTATTCTGTCAGCTTGTCAGTGCTGGACAGCTGCATTAAAACATAAATTCTCATACAGACTGTAGGCTAGCTGTTCTAAAATACTGCTTACAAAATATCTGTATAATGCTGTGATCTGTCAAATAACTCTTAATAAATTAAAATATAACAATCTGTTACCTGTTCTGAAGTGACTTATGTATCCTGTCAACAGATGAACATTCTGCTGAAAAGTTAACATGCTAAAAAATGTTGACCAAAAGGCAGTTTTATTTAACTCCAGTTATATGTACATTCGGTTTGTACATGTACAACACAATGCTGACACCCTGGAAGTCATTGTCATTTAGCATAAATGTGCACAAAAGAATGAAAACCAATATTTATTATTATATAAATGTATATTCATAATAATACTTTGCTATAGTATTACAGCAAATTAAACCTGTTATATTTTGTGTTCACAATCACCAATGGCTTGTTGTCTTGTGGTGTCAGGAATAATTTGTCAAACTCTTTTCAAATGTCATATTTAGCACTGTGAACCTTTCTTACTGAGTTCGACATTTATCTTGGTGAAACAAGTGGACAATATTGCAAGTTAAACTCATTGAACCAAAATGGCTCTGGTGATAGTCTCACAGACGTCAGCACCATTAAAGAGATGTAGCGTATGTCCCTCACCCTGATCGAAAACATGGAGAACAGTGATAGAGCTCAGACATCTCTGAAGGCTCCACACCCATCATCAGGGGATACTTGATAAGTGCAGAATGAATGAGTGAATGTGAGGCAAGCTGGGCCCACCCATCACACCCCTCTGCCTATACTGAGGCACCAGGAACACCAAATACCAAATAAGTGGGGGATTGAAGTTTTATTATAAGTATTAATTCTTTATCTTTCTACAGTCTTGTTTATAGTTCATATGTGTTCCAGTTATGCTGAACAACAAAAACAGTAAAAAATGTCTAACTACAAATTATTTTACTGCCCCATTAAGGTCAGTCCACACTGACCTTAATGAATGTAAATATGTCTGGGCATGGTCTGGATGGCACATGACTGAAACATGAGATAAAGAATAATCTTGTGATCTGGAATTCTTTTAAGACTTCTCTTAAATAACTTTAAGACCACAAGGCATTCATCTGATTTTGAATCCTGCCAAGCCCTGTTCAAAAACTACCCTGCATTCTTTTAGTACCACAAACGTCTTTTTCTAGAACTCTGCAGCAAAGCATGATGGGAAATGTATTTGTTTACTGTACTGGCAGGGATTTTCCTTCTATTAAATATCGAAAAAACAGAAAGCTGCTAAAAACTGTTAAACTCTTCTAAAGTCTCAGAAATGTTTGCTTTCAATATGAGAGGTTTTTTTTACTGAAGGAGAAACACCTGCAAAATTATTTCCTTGTAAAAATCTGAAGCATTTTCTGTTTATGACCGGAAAAACTTGCCTTATCTGACTGCAATAGAAGAAAAAAATCCTTCACAAAACAAATGGTGAAGTTATTGTGGGTTGCTGTGTTTTCTGTAAAAGCATTTGAGCAGTATTTATTTCACAACATTTTACTGTACTAGATGTCAAAATGTTTAATCAGTTCTAATCATTTAACTCATCTGTGCAATATCTCAGCCTGAACAATATTATGCATCATCATAATTAATCATCATAATAAGTCATAATTGCCCCAAATCACTCTGGTTCTAAAAAATGATACTGGTTCTAAAAAGACCTGCCATATACAGGAATTACAAAATCTGTCTAAAATCTCCTAAACATTATATTAGTCTGTTAGTCAATAAGGAGGTTCTTGGTACAGTTCTTGGTACATTGATGTTTGTATGCACAAAAATACAAACAACATTTATTTCGTCCAATATAAGGGGCTCAAAACACTCTTAAATCAAATGAGAGTGAATGTTATTGTGGATGTAAGAATGTTATGTATTGCAAGCATTGTAGACTGTGACCCAATGCACTCAAACAATCTACAAATAACTGCATGTTACTGCAGCCTTGAGCACATGATGTTGCGGGTCATACAGGTGTGTAAACACAGATGTTTACACACCTGCATACATAAATGAGGACAGAAATTATGCAATAGCTTTGGGTTTAAATGTCTAGCAGTGTATCATTGTAAGTTTCGCAAGCACTTTTTTACATCATGGTGAAGGCATTGCATAAACAATGTATTCAGGCCTTATAGCAGCTGTAAAAACACAAACATTGTATCTGAATGTTGTAAGATCAGGATCAAATTCCTTGTTGCAGTCTTACAATCAGTTTTGAATTCTTATTATGTGGTTATTATAAGTGTGGTTATTTAACCCCTGATTTCACAGATACAATTCATTATCAATATTTAATTTAGTATAGAACGAAGTTACAGAAGCAGTTGATCCATTGAGTTTATAAACTGGTTATATACTGAATTTAACTGTTTAAGTGAAGGTTGAACATCTACACAGTGTTCCTCTGTGTCTTTTCTGCTTATGTATTTGGTACACAAAATGACTAGTGATACGTCTATGAACATATCAGACCAATTAGAATCCATTATTTCAGAGCCATATAATAAAACAATTATACCATTTGTATTTTCTGGACTGTAGTATTTAAATATATTTTTAGTAATTTTATCATTTCTAAATTCATCACTCATGAATTTAAATCTGAAATTATTGCTAAAGCATATATCATTACATTAGTTTGAAGAGGCTTTATTTAAAAAGAAAACTGAGAAGTAAAAATATAGAAAAGAAAGAAAATACATAACAGCAGGTTTGTGTTGTGTGCCCACCTGTTTATAAAAATGTGTTATCGCTGACATGTCTATTCTATGTTACGTGACCCCAGCTTTCCAGGGAACAATTCTGAGTTTGACGTTTCTATTAATGTCACGATAAACACAACGGTAACCACTGCCCTCTGCTGGTTAAATGTTTATGCTGTAACTATGCAGTATAAGTATACAAGATAAAACTAATGTAAAAATTACGGGTTTACCCTGTTTGGTTATTAAACGTTTGAAATGTGTAAGTAAATATTATGTTATTAAAAATGTGTATATGTGAGACTGCCGTAATAACTACACATTTATTTGTAATTAAAAATAAAAAAGACACTATGCACCCATTGTTTTTACAATGATTGACATTCTAGATTGTTATATAATGTATGTTATAGTTTGTGACCTTCATAAATGCCGTATATTCACTGTATGTTGCGAGATTTGGACTATGCCTAAGTAATTTTATAGTTTTACAGGTACAGGTCACGCAGTTGATGGTTGACGTTTGCCTTTCTGCCCAACACTATTAGCTAAACAAATACACGTATAATTCAGTCGAGCGAGCTCTACTCCAGCCGAAGCCGAATCCTTGAGCCTGTATATGATGGTCTGCTTGCTCTTTATCCAAACCCACGCTCTGATCATATGTGTGTAACTCATAGCACACTTGCTTTAACTGGACACCTTAAAATGAACAGATGTGCCCGACTTATAACGAACAGATCTAGGCAACGTTTGTTAACTAATGGACAGTAAACATGTTTAATCAGTTCCAGTGAACTTAAATCTGGCAAGCATTCACTGAGATCAGGGCAGAACTTGTAGAGCTGCTGGAACAATTCATTCAAAAGACTAAATTGCATTGGAAAATCAATTGGACTTTTTATTGTATTTTGTGTGCGTTTAATTACTTAATATTTTAAATTGTTAATTGTTTTCATTGGGTTTTTACAATTTTTATCATTAACGAAAATAATCTTAACTTGCTGTTTTTCAACGTTATAATTTGTAAAGACACCGCGGTGGTAATGAGAATAATGTGTTAATGTGATATATACTCGTGTTATCAAGCGTATTAAAAGGACATCCCCAGCTTTTGCGACAGCAAATGATTTACGGCCATGCGCTAAAGCTTATGGATCGTTAAGCCCCTTAACAAAAATATAGACACGGTCGATCCAGATGATATACAATAACCGGCGACGAGCTCCGGTTGCACAAAACTGACAGTCGTGACGTCATTGACTGACGATCTGACAGAGGTGCGGCAGAACGCGAGCTGATTGTCAAGGACCAAATATCACATTATATGCATGGTAATTATCTTAAAATACACCTATAACCGATATCTGTGGACAAAGGGACTGAACAATGGACGTGTTTGATAAATTATCAAATGACGTATAGTCACGAGGGAAGATGTTATGACAATATTACAGTGGTCGCTTGGCTCTCAGTTGCTGTTCTGTGGAATTTAAATAGATTTGAGATCATGCAGCCATAACGACCATATGTCACCTCATTTATGAGTGCTTCCTCACAATAATGAAACCTTTCACTCTGTAGATGATGAGATCCGATGTGCTTCATGCTCCAGGTGACACATGCCTTGTAATGGAGCGATCAAAGGAGATTTTTAGAAAGGTTTCTTGTACTGACCGTCTTCTATAATGCATAGACTGAAATGAAGTGGTTTGGTATGTCCTCCGGTTAGTGCAAGTTTTTTTTTTCTATTTTTTGCTATTTCACTTGGTTGTAAAACAGAAAGAACAGTGTGTACACATTGCATTTCGTATGCATGCGCTTCTGGGCCTCGGCGTGTGAGACACATTTAGAAATGCTTGTTATTGTTATAATTTCTGCTGGACACACCGGCATCATTTAACGATTTCCCAGAATGCACTTTGGCGATGTACACTTGCGTTTCCTGTTTACTAGTGGAACGCTTTTGTTTAGATATTTTTTCTGCATCGTCGAGGCTTTGGGTAAATTGTTGTGCGATTCTTTTAACACGATACCCCAGAGAGGGCGAGTTTATAAACAGATCAGCCAAACGTTGACAAGCAAAATATACTGCTGCGAGAGTCACGGCGGCATCCTGCAGACGAGGAAATACCCTCTCGCGAGTCTACTTTCATTTCATCAGGCAGATTTGACCAATTTTAGTATGACGTTTTTTAATGTAAAAAGGTTTTTCATACGCCGTATAAATTCCAGAATGCATCCTCAGAACCTTCTTTAAATGTCACGATTCTTTAAAATAGCCTCTTAATGTCTTTAAATCAATTTGTTAATATCAGAATGATTCTTTGAGTCGTTCTCTAAATGTCAGAAGGATTCTTCAGACGCTCCTCTAAATGTCATTATGGAACG
>JBAJNP010009472.1:0-18082 GCA_036877545.1 Yasuhikotakia modesta
TTTATGTATGTGTGTGTATATATATATATATACATATAAGGAATGTGACCCAGGCAAAATCTGGTATTAAAGGCCTAATAAAAAGTCCTTTTGAATTAAAACATTTGAATAAATCGATCTCATCCGGTATGTCATTCTCCAGTCAGAAACAGGCACCTCACGGCTCACAGCAGGGAACTCTGATCCATAATGTAACAAATGCCGTGTCGACCTCTGACCTTTGTGCGCCACGTGCCTTGCATTCCGATCAATCCCAGCAGCTCCCAAAGCACGTTCCCTGGGAACGTTTTAGCGTTTTGAAGCCAGCCAAAAACACGAGGGTTTGCAACACCCCGCAGTTTGCAACATCCCACATTCGGCGTGCCACGGAGACAGGCATTGTGTTTACAAATTCCACAGCTGAGTCAATGAGAATTCGGCACGAACAAATCAAACCTTGCGTCGCTAAGCTACTTGCAACAAGAGGGTCAATACCAGATAACAGTACAACCGTAGCATTGATGCAGGCTTTCAGGTGTAAATTCACAGTCGACTTACTTTGTAAGACCTGTTTTATTTACTACACACCCAGTTAAATCAGGTACTAGGTGCTAAAATAGTGACATGCACTATTTAGAGTATTTAAAAAAAACATTGTTAATGTTGGTCTAAAATGCTAACAGAAAGCAAAAGGTGAATTGTATTTATTCAAAATAGATAACTGTAAATGTTAAAGCCATTCAGTCAAAAGCACTTGTGCTGTTTTATAAAGCTAATTTAAGAGGAAGAGTGCAGTACAGTCTCGGAAAACTATGCAAATATATGCTGCAAACTGTAAAATGATGTCATGCAAAGCAGTGCTTTTTACTGGCATGTTTACAGCATTACCTAATTTGCATAATTTGGTTGGTATATACAGCAAACGGCTAAAACAACACTTAGCATTTTATTGATCCGTGTCACTATTGCAATTATCTGATTGCTGTTATTTTTCCTGCTCGGTAATGAAGAGGAAAAATGTCAATCAATACCGTTCCTGTATACACCCATGTGGGCGCCATGGTAACCAATACCGTGCAATAGACTGCTATTGACATGTGGGTCAATGTTCCTATGGCGATACACCAATTAGTGTTTTTGACTTGTCACATATATAGGGACAGGGATATATATATATATATATATATATATACAGGGACTCATATATAGTCACAACGCTAGCATGTTATATAATGCAAACCCAGAAACAGCAAATTACTGTGGTAATATCACTGCAGCGATAAACAGCGAACGCAACATCGAACGTCTTCAGGAACCACTTCTGTGAAAAGTAAATCAAAATAAGCTCAAAGCCCAACAGCGAAAATCTATGAAATTAATTTACGAGGCAGTGGAGGTAATTTGTTTTGAAAAGCGCAAGCTAACTCGCCGAGCGCAACACGCTACATAATAACATTCCGATACCGCGCGGCACGCTCAGGATACAGTACATAAATGCTTCTGGACAACTATGTGAACTAAACAAGCTCACAAAAGGCTAAAATACACGCCGTCCGTTTGTGTAGCTGCACAATGACAGAAAAGTGACCACCTGTTTTAAAAACACACCGCCTCCATGTTGGGATTACTGGAAAATGTCAAATTAATAAAGTATCGCAAACAAATAGAAAATAATGGAATTGTGGGATTGATCTCAGAATACAAATGGCTATGTCAGGGTTTTTGTACCTGTATCGCAGATCACAGGAAATGTACTGGGAAAAATGAATCTATGCAAAGGTAACAAAAAACTGACATATTATTATTGCAGGATTAAATTGAAATGTCACAAGGAATATAATCTAAATTTAACGTCTCTGTTGCATGAGATGAATTACAGCTTTTTTTTTAAATCCATGTATTTTAAATTGCGATTCGCAATACAGCAGCAACATCATACATTCATTTCCTGACGTTCCTAGCTACCAATTACATATCACACATTATAAATAGACTGAGATCGATATGTCTACTTTATACAATGTGTAATGTGGTCATATTGTATTAAAATTCATTGGACTTTATGATTTAGACTCTGTGATGTTTGTGGATTAATTTGTCTGTTGTACAGTCGACAATGAAATAATGAATCGATGCTATAAATCTGACAGGTTACTTGATTAATTTTTATAGAATATATTTTTAATAATAATTTTATAATATATCAATACATTTATTTTATGTATAAAATTACATCATCACTCTTTCAAAAACATATAGACACACACACATATACATGTGGCCATACACACACAAACACGTGTATATATATAGGTGTGTGTGTGTATGTGTGTGTGTGTGTGTGTGCATATATATACTATATTTATGCAATAGTGCCCACAATGTGTGATTAAATAGAACGTGGTTGTTTTATCAACAACTTAATATATTCATAATATATTAAAACCATCCCAATTCATCAGTTTTAATGATATCTGTGTGTTTACATACAGATGCAGAGTCCACACAAAAGTGCCAAACAAGCTACATCTATCCAGTGCCCACTTCTCCCTAGAGCCGCTAACAGCCGATGCGTGACTGACTTTGCTAAGTTTAATTAAATTTTTCATGCTTGCCTGCGCTCCCGAATCTCTCAGAAATCTAGCTTGGTGAAAGTTGAGCGCCACGGATAGGATTTTGTCTTGTAAGCTGACAAACGCGTCACAAGGCATCTGTTCGGTGCCTTGAGGTGTTTATTAGAAGGTTAATATAATTACATTAAATGATAATTGCTTGTACGGTTCAGTTTGTGAGAGATAAGTTGAAAATATGTGCGTGGCATCTTCGCTGTTAACTTGAAACGATATGCGTTATGCTTTATATGCAAATGAGAGCTTTAGATTCAAAATCTACAAACTCATAAAACTTATATATTAATAATTATAATAAACTCAAAGCTGGCACAGAGCTTAAAAGTGTTGTTCCTGTTTTCGCAATGTGTTAATGTTTGTACCTGTGATGACACGTTTTGTTGTGCTGTTACCGCCCTCAGAAGGTGGTGAGATCTGTTCCAAAAGATTTAAAGCTAGACACAATATTAATAGCATCTATCTATCTATCTATCTATCTATCTATCTATCTATCTATCGATCTATCTATCTATCGATCTATCGATCTATCTATCTATCTATCTATCTATCTATGGTGTAAAATAATAAGTTCTAGACTGTTTAAATAACAGATTCTACCACAGTTTAAGATCTATCTTTACCTTGTTAAAATTGTACAGATTTAGTTTGTGTGTGTGTATATATATATATTTTATAATGTCTAACATAGGATATGCACTTCAAAGTTCACAATTCAGTTTGTGTCGGCCTGTGAAGGGTTAAAGAAAAGGGTTTCTGCGTATTATGTCGCCTACAGCTTTCAGCGCTTTCTGCTACAGATGACCAAACAAAAGTCGTGTGGTTCATTGTGACTGACAGTAAAACCGACCAATCATATCGTTCCTCTAAAAGGGGCGGGTTTTGTCACTGACCTTATAAGGAGTTCTGCTCTCTGTGGGACGTTGTGAGGCTGTTTTCAAAATTAACTTTTAATAAAATCAATCTTGTTTTACTGTCACTAAATGTTAACACTTATCACATATACATTCTTTGCAATAAAAAACACTGGAAATGAAGCACGGTTCGAACGCGACTGAGCTTCTCTGTCTCTCGGCCCCTGAGGTCACCGCACCGCGAGGGATGCGAACTGACATCAAAACACCCACCCATAGATGTCTGCGCCCCTCTCTATTTTGTTCAGAAGATTACAGTGCGAGTTTAACAATACGGCGTGTGTTGAAAGCATTAGGTATAGAAGTGATATTTAAAGCATAAGTTTAAAGCACAACTTATTAATGAAGAACCAGCCTTCCTGTTAGCTCAACTGGTAGAGCATTGTGTTAACACTGCAAAGGTTCTGGGTTTGATCCCAAGGGGAAAGAAAGTCTTGATTAAAAAATACCTAAGAAACAGGCTGTGTGCTTAAATGCATATTGAAGTACATTTAATATAGTTTATAATAGATATTTATAGTTAGACGTTATTAGTTAGATTATACCGCACCACATTGTCCGCTGCTATATTAAAAGACCTAGCGGGAAAATAATTATAATAATTTTATAAGACTTTATTGAGTCTTGAAACGTCAAAAGACGTTTTGTTTAGGTTTTGACAAAAACAGGAATACTAGAAACACAGACACGATAGTTTCAAGCAAGCTACATTTGTTGTATACCACAATTCTGGTCTCTTGCTACATTCAGATATAAGCGGCTACAGGCATCGACTAAAATGCCAAAATCCAAAAACATGGCTTTAAATTCCACACGGCACCTCAGTTCCCCGCAGACCAGACACGGCAGTAACATGTGTAACAGTAACATTATCGACACAAAACTCTCTTGGCTATATGATGTGTTTTGTCAAGACAACAAAGGCCATGCCAAGAGAATTCACTGACTGAAAGCTTCTATAAGTTATTGTTTCAATTCAAGTGTGTCACGTAGATATTGCAATACTAGAATCTGTTGTACTGTAATTGTCTCACAACAGATTGTTGTTGATGTTGAATATGTAAAATTTCGTGAGAATGATGTCACAAAGTTTTTAAAGTTTTAAGAATAAAGATACAGTATTATGAGAGTCAAGCCACAATATTTTGGGAATGAAGTCAAAATGATAAGGCAAAAATCATAACATTGTATTATTATAAATGGGCTGTGGGCTAAGCCTTCCTGTAGTTCAATGGGTAGAGCCTTGTGTTAGCAATGCAAAGGTTATGGGTTCGATCCCAGGGAACACAAGCCTTCCTGTTAGCTCAGCTGGTAGAGCATTGTGTTAACACAGCAAAGGTTGTTTTGATCCAAGGGGAAGGCAAGTCCTGATTAAAAACATGTTTACCTTGAATTCACTGTAAGTTGCTTTGGATAAAAGCATCTACTAAATGAATAAATGTAAGAACAGTAATGCTATTAAAAAATGTATATATTAAATTAAATAAATAAATGCAAGTGAAGTTTTGTTATAATTTTGTCTTTCTCCAAACAAGTCCAACTATATTAGCAATAAATGGATCAAAGCTTAATTCTAAAATGGTATTTTATAAAAAAAACCATCTTTTAAATACCTCAAAGAAACATTTTAGAACTTTTTGAACATATTAGCTCCAACTCAACCCTAAGTAGTGTCAGTGTTGATCTGTCAAATCCATCTGATTGCTCTCAGCTTCTCAAAATCTAGGTTATTTTAAGTCTCTCATCCGATAGCATTCATTCTGCTCTGGAACGACATAAAAAACCCTCCATCCATTAACCTACATATTCTCCAGTGGCTCACAGCAGGACTCTGAACTGCAGACTGACTGTGGCTCCACCCCCTTTCTCTCACTGACTCCTCCTCCCCGGGGACGGCTCTGTGTTTATCACCACTGAAAAGACCTTTGAGTTATGCAACATGCACAATAATGATGCTTGCAACTCATTTTTACAGATCACGGATCTTTTCAGCCTTTTGCATTTTTACAGATCACAGATCTGAATATCTGAGTTTATCACACATACAGCTGTCGTTTGTTTCTTGTTTGCAATTTGAGACACCCCAAAGGTCATTTGAATAACTTCACAGACGTACACACACTTATATCACACTTGTATCTTTTGTTGACATTATTATTCACACAATTCTGACTTCTTTATAAATGTTATAGTACGTAAACATAAATACAGGCGATTCATTTTTACACACAAATAACTGACCGAGTTTGTTTTATTCTTTTTAAAATGTGGTTTGTTGAGGTCAAATTGACAAAGAACACGACTATATTGGAAAATAGTCACATTTCTGAATGTGCGTGTCTGTTTTGTGAGGTAAAAATTGTCAATATAATCGACCTGCTGTGTTTTAAATCAGACAGACATATTCCTTGAATTCATATTCCATGAGTTTTTATTTTATATGTAGTGCATCTCTTGGGTAGGAATACCAGTTAGGAATATTCATGGAGTATTCATGTTTTTATCATTTACAGATGCACAACTAAGCAATACATCAAAAGCTAGGATGACAAATTATCAAAAAGGTGAGACGTATAAAGAAGTGAATTTTCCTGAGCTGCAAATTGTCCTTTCACACATTTTGTTAAATTTCAATTTAACACTTGTGGATGCGCTGTACCGCTCTCAAACAAACATACAGTCTTCCTTTTCAGCTTTAAAGAACAACCTGCCACATAAAGAGAGACTGTATTCCATCTGTACTGTATGTGTCAGCCTTTTATTGAATCTTATCAGCCTCTTCCTGGCAAAGCTGAGAAATTCAACACTGAACTACACAAGAGTCAACGATAGAGTTACTGTATAGGCTGAGTGTGACATCAGACATTATAATTGCAACAACAGGGTGAAACATACCCACATTCTGTGAGCCAAGTGCCTCAAAATAATGAGTTTTAAGGGCAAAATGGTGCACATGGCTCTCCAATGATTCCATTGGTTATTGGTTAATCTCTCCAATGATTCCATTGGTTATTGATTAATCTCTCCAAAGATTCCATTGGTTAATCGTACAATGCTAAGCTGTAATGTGACGATAAAGGGTGGGGGGGACAGAAGGAGGCAGACTTCTGCTGTCTTCATCCCTGCAGCTTCTGTATGAATAATAGATTACAAATGAAAACCAGCGTTTGCCCTAAAGCCGTCAAGTATTCCGGACACGGGGTCGAGGAAGCGCGAGGCGTGTTATTATTTGCTTCCCTGAAATGATCTCTTCAGGCTAATTTATGAACAGTAATATTTCCCACAGTTTATAGGTCACCTTGTGTTATGTAACAGCTATTCAGTTTGAAACAAGCTAATTAAATTATGACATAATACACATAACTTTGAGGATATATGTAATAGCTCCTATGGATAGCTCCTATAGGTTCCATATATGTAATATTTCATAAAAAATATGGAATAGCTCCTATGGATAGCTCCTATAGCTGCTATATATGTAATTTGTACTAAATATATGTAATCGCTCTTATGGATAGCTCCTATAGCTTCTATATGTAAATATAGGAGCTATAGAGGCTATAGGAGGTCCTTTATCTACGTGGGGTCCTTTACCTTATGTCATTTTAAAAGAGAACAAATGGCTACAACATTCCTTTGTAAAACTGAATTGTAATTCAGTTCTCATTCTTTGTTTAGCTTTTCATCCTTAATGTATTCATGGAAGTGTTGTTAAGTAGGGGCTTAGAAATTCTTTTTCCTCATCAGGCACTGAGGCATGCTGGGTAATCTCACATGTGCATGTATTATGCTGGATTAATGCTAGGAAGGTAGCCAACACTTGTCGACCAATATCCATTTGCTAATCCTACCTACAGCCACACTTGGGATCCTGTCAAATGTAACTTTTATCAACTGTATTTCATTTCAATAGGCAGGGAAACAATTTTTCAATTTATTTACCAGAAAACTTTACTAGAAAGCCATTATTTACCTGTATGTGTTTGATGATATGTGCTGTATGTATACTGTAGCCTTCCTGTGTTTACCCTACAGCTAATTAATGTTATATTAAAGCAATAATACGCTTAAGATTTATATAGTAATATAGTTTGTTTGACCCTTTTTAACTGTGAATGTTTTACAATATACTGTAATTGCTTCATAGAAAAAAAATGTATTACATCAATTTAGTATTCAAAATTATTATTTTGTTTCGATGCATCTGAAAAAAATTGTACTGACCAATCAGCATCCAAGATCGCTGGTATTAATTTTATAATAATTTTATAAATATCACTCTTTGCATTCCAAACAGCTTCTATAAGGTCTATTATGGAAATACCATAAGTCAACCATACTATATCCATAGGGGACACCATTAAACAACTTCATTATGTGATACTTACAGATTACAATCATACATTGAAACAATACGGCACAGTGTGACACATTTGCACCCCGTTTGAAGAATGAACGGCTGTTGAGATTTCTCTCTGAAGTCTAGCCGCATGCTAGGCTGCTTTGGTTCAACGCTAACATGCTGATTTTAGAAAATTGACTTTTTTCTCTCTGTTATGATAAACAGATGCTTTAAAGATAATAAAGATGACTAAGAGGAGGGCATTTGCATGAAAACTGAAGCGATGCATAAAATTTCACCACTTACTCTAATAAGCACTGATATGAAAAAATAGAATCACAGTCAAACATCAAGGTTTCGCGTTTCCTTTGTCCTCCATTTATCCTGTCCTTTCTCTCTTTCAGCTCGTTGTGGAGAACAAAGCGTGTTTGTTTTTCCGAGGGTGGAAGTATACACTGGAGAGAAAAATAGCTTATGTGCTTAAATGGTTTAGAAAGGCCTTCCAAAACATTTTCATAAAGATTCTTCACAGACATAAAAACAGGTTTCTTATGTAGCTTTTGACACAAATATTTTCACATCAAGATAAATGTGATTTGATGTATTTAACACATACAAACACTAACTGCTGTATTTACATGTACATGCTTTTACCCAAAGCAATTGACAGCAAATTCAATTTTTTTATTTACTTATTGTCATTAGCACTTGCACCGCCCCAGGATCGAACCCACAACCTGTGCGCTGCAAACACAATGCTCTACCAGTTGAGCTACAGGAACACCTATGATGGCACTATGTATAGCTGCAAGTGGCGATCATCATGGTTTAAACCCAACAGTGAAAAAGTAAAATAAATGAATTTATTTTTATAATCAAAATTGTGTCACCAATTTTATGACCAAATTGTGTGTGTAATCAAGAGCAGTTTAGACTATTGAAAAGCTTATGCTAACTTTTTGTAGTTAGCAGTAGACAAATGCACAAATAATAGAAAACAATTCTAGTAATTGTGTCAAAAACTTAAACAGCCTTTTATTGTAGCCCCCCATAGTTTTAGACTGTGGGGAGGGGTGGGAGGGGGGGTCTAAGGGGGGCTTCTTAAAATCTTAAAAATGTTCAGAAATTTCCATATTCTACTAGAAACTATAAATATAGATGATTTGGTGCTTTAACCCTTAACAATACACAACAGCGGTAATTTCTTAGCCGTTTAAGACACTGTGTAGGAGTATTTGTTCAAATGTCCTCTTTATGTTTAACTGAATCGTTCATTGAGAAAAATTAGTGTTAGCTACGACTCCTTTGAAAGACCTGTGAACTAGAGTAAACGCCTTTTAACATACAAAAGTCATTCCCAGTTTTCCAACAATTGATTTTATTGCATGAAAGTCTGTGTATATTTTCATACTTCATACTTTTAATAAGACTTTTGTTTCATTTTTTCTATGAGATGTGTTTTTTTGTGACCCTGACTGAAATCGAATGGGATCTGCCTCGGTGATACTTCAACTAGGAACAAATTCTGAAATCTTTGCATTAATAAAACAAAGATATTTTGTCGTTCTTTTAAGCTACTTGTTTGCTCATTTGTTTCCTCTTGAGAGAACACAACAAAAACAAAACACTGGATGGAAATCACAAATGACGTTATATTCAGTTTCTCTTAGTAAGGCTAAGAGACAAGCCCTCAGCACAGGGAATATTAGGCATGACAGCTGGACCAGAGGAGCTGCGAATGACTGCGCTGACATTTAAAGACGTTTTCTGTTTATGGACGCGGTGGGAGGCACTTCCTGTTTGTTGTCACACTAATGATTCTGTCGGTTGAGGATTCTGACAGCTCAGGTAGGTCACCTGCCCACAGGTTTTAGTCATTGCCTTCAGACTCACCCTTGTCTAACAACAGAGAGCTGAAGATGCCTTTGTGAAGACGCCATTTCGGCTAAAACTACATCCATTCTGACTGGAAGTGGCGGGTAAACCCAAGCAAACAGTTTCTAAACACCCGCTTTCCGCTTTTCTAAACACCCGCTTGAATTTCCAAATCCAATGATATTATTTCCAACAATAATGAACTGCGATCAGGCATCAAACGGTGTGATGTGGCTCGTGTGAGCATCTCGTGTGAGCAAAAATCTCTTAATATCCATATATTTATCTATCCACATGACTTGCAGTCAAAGCAAAGCATGTATTCAGATGAAATTTCCACAATACATCAAAATAAACATCAGACGAGTGATATTTAAATTTATAAAGCTGAACTATATAAAATAAATAATTTATCGATGCTATCAATCAAAGATTCCAGTCAGATGGTTCTTAAGATGATGATATATCAAAACTGACTGACATGTAAACAAACTATATTTAACACGCCAGAGGACACGCCAGAGTTCTCAGTTCAAGCACAATAACAGATTTACCATCCGAATATTTAATTTGAAACAGAGCGATTATTGTTGGAACAGGAGAGTTCTTCACAACTTAGGAAGAAAAAGACAGTTGAGGTTGAAGATAAGAAACATTTATTTGTGGCTAAAATGTGGCACCTCACTCAGAGACCAAAATGAGGACATTTTAGTCCAGACCGCATTCAACAAATAAAAGTTTTTCATTTCATTTAAAATCTCTGCATTCCAGAGATTTCCATCCAGTATAATACCATGACAGTCTGGTCTGGATATAAACTGGCCGAATTTCTAAGACAAATGGAAAACCCACAAGGATAAATTGTTTATATGCAGTTTATTTTCTACTCATTAAGGCTCTACTGAACCAATGACACCGGGACAAACATACTAAGAGATTTATGGGAAAAAATTGCCTGGACCCCAAATGGGAACTGATCCATATTCACACCAAGCAAAAGCAAAGGTCAGAGCTTTCGAAAACCAATCATATGCGGCCATTTTTCCCTCACAGAGAAGCTGTTTGGGAATAAGACTTGTAAATGAATAATAGCTTTGGGTCCTAATCTGAAATTGAAATAAGACACTATGGCATACGTTTATAAAAAAAACACAGGACGCTGTTTATCTCTGGCGTTTCAGATGAGGCGTTTAGCATTAGCGCTGATGGGCGAGATAACGCCTTTTGACTTCTGATTTATTTAAGAATTTTTGCGTGTGCACGTAGCGCAAACTTCAAGAAGTGGATTTCGTCTCGCTGAGTTAGCAGACAGCTCAAGGGCTAAACGCATTAGCACAGGGGTTTAAATAAAGGTATGTAGCGTGATGACAAGAATGAACTTTGAGAGCAAGACATTTGCTCGATCAGCCATGACCTACAACAAACAAGTGAAATAGTCTCTTAAAGTGCACTGTGATGAAATGTTAACACTGTAAACTTGCAGTTAAATGCTGTTTAATCGCCCTTCAAATTACCATGGTGAATCTTAACATTTATTCCATTTGGCAGACGCTTTTATTCAAAGCAACTTACAGTGAATTCAACATATCAGTACTTGCATTGGCCAGAATCAAACCCACAACCTTTGCGCTGCTAACACAGTGCTCTACCAGTTGAGCTACTGGAAGGCTCTGCGGCAGGCGAGGAGAAGAGAAGAATTCTTCATGGAATAAAACTGATTTTCTGTGTCAACCATTTATGTGTGAACAGGACTCGCTGTCAAAAATTGCTTTCAGAAGTTTTGCCAGAAAGTTTCATAAACATCTTATGTGTTAAAAAACAGGTTGAGTTTGTTTGCAGCTAGAACGCTCAACTGTCATAAAGTTTAAGGCTGTCACAAAGTTGTGCTTACATCACACAGTTTGCTTAAGCCTGTGAAGCAGACATTGTGATTATCTATGTTGTGGAAAATGCTGTCAAAATGGACAGACTGAAACGAAAGCGTTTTCCTGTCTCCAACCGGATGGAGAAATTAGTTCAGTGGAACAGATCAGTGAAACATGACAACATACGGCTGTTTAAACGTTATTTTCAGCAAATTACATTGAAAGGTTTTAAGGGTATTTTGCCGCTGATGGGAGAATAGTAGCAATGTTGATACGAAACAGCCAGCAAATGAGGTAAATAAGCAAATAAGGCAATTTTGCTTCAATTTAACACGTTTCATGTGTAAAAAAAGTGGCTATCGGGAGGGATGTTATACATTTTAAGTTCTGATTGTGGCAGCCATGGAGACACAAGGAATAACCAACAAGCACATTTTTCTAGAAAGAACCACAATGATTAATGTGACTGTTGTTCAATTTTGTGCTCCGAAAAGTGTATAGCTGCAAAAATATTAAACAAGTGAGCCAAGTTTGCTTACAATATATTCACTACTGCCACTTTCTATTCAGTTTAATCAGGTAATAAATGTTGTGAGAAAGCAGTAAGCCATAAGTATTTCATTGGTGCTATTAAGACTCTTTCCTATGTAAATTTGGTACATTGTAGACTGTGCCCTTTTCATATAGCGCTAGTATGCTAGCAGGCACAAATTGCATAATGCTATTATCACCCACAGCAAACTAATAATGGAAGTTCAAAGATACGTTTGTGGCTTTTAGTCAATGTCTATTAGCTTTGAGGTCATCTGTATGCTAGTGTTCCGCTAAACCATGACCAAATAAACTTGTTAGCAGATATTCACATCAAAAGACTGTCAAACTAAACTCATTTTATTAAAATCAGTAAAAAAAATTAAGTAAATGGGGTCCAAGCAAATGAGATTTAGAAAGACCAACGTTTCAACCGAAATACCCAAAATATGGTAAGTATTTTGGCAGCCCTCTAAGAAAGAAAAGGTTGCCAGGTTGTCAGAAAAGCATTTATCCCGCAGAAGTATGTACCTCATACTTCTTGTACTCATATTTCACAAACCACTAACAAAAATAGTGTGACTAGAAGGCTGAACTGGGCGTCTAGAAAAGGCCCCTAAAGACACAAAAAACGAAACAAACAACAAAAACACAAGCATCTTGAGCAGGGGGCGGAGCCAGACGTACGAGGAAAATAAACAGATTTTAGGTCAATGCATTATATCCCAAGGAATGTTATTCAGGGAGGCAGAAGGAATTGGGTTTAATGGAGATGAACCACAGCACAGTTTGGAATTTTGGCCCTCATAGTTTTCCTGGGAATACATGACAAACATGTATGGAATTTTGTATAGAATTTGTAGGTCTATACAAAATTTTCAATAGAAATAAAACAGGTTTAGAATAAGATACAGTACAAATTTGCCCTCCATCTTATCTCACTGCTGTACAAAAGATGCAACTTTGATAATAAATTGAGCTTATGTGATTTTACTGAGGCAAAATTTGTAAATAATGGTCAATATATGTTCCCAGTACTAAACTGATACTGGCCTGGTTACATGTGTAACCCTGAACTAAAAGGTTACGTCCACATACGCTGAGGTAACGTTGAACGTGACTGACTAAAAGTGAACTCTTTTTTTCTTGTCCTTAAAGGAACAGTTACAAAATAGTGGTTATTGCCCAACAGAAAATCTCATGAGCAACTTTATTCACAGAATAAAATCATTGTTATGTATTTGCTATCTGAGGCAGTCCAGAACACATTAATATTTATTGACACTTGACACGATGAAGATTAAAAATGAAGAGTTCTTTTATATCTCAGGAGACTCGATGGAGTTTGTTTTATATTCAAGTAATTTTCTCCAAGTAATTGCTCTCCATTTATTCTCGTTGCTGTCCAAGACAAGCAACTGAGATAGTAATGAGATCTCACCTCGGTTTTACTTCTAACTGTTAGCCCTGCATACGGACAAAAACACTGGCAATGTTTTATGTGTTAAAATCACGCTTACTGAACGTTCTTGAACAGCTAAGTCACGTTACAAGACTACAGCTGCCTGCACAGATGCTAAAAGATGTGATCAAACGCATCGTGGATGTTTTGCAACCTACAAGTTAAGAGACACTCATGTCAGTGGTTGAGTGCTTTGAATATTAAATGAATCTGGTGTTGAAAATAGCTCTAACAAAAAGGCAAACCGAGAGCATGTGTTATTTTAGCCGATGGCCTTTAAAGCTGCATTTGTTACTTGGCTGAGGAAAACACCGGTTCTGTTATAATACAAAATGTCATATAAAATGTTGGTTGTTTTCGTTTTAACACCTCATCTGTTACAGACGGAGGGCTCTGAGTAGTGGTAAGCGGAGAGAAAGAATCGTGTTACCTTTCTCGTGACTTCGGCCGAGCGTCACAAACCCAGAAGATATGAAATTGTGAAGGTCGTGGCCCACAGAGCGACTGCTCTCCTTCGGATAATGTCCTCCTGAAAATGGACACCAGAGCATTAGACGTGAGAAACAGGCAAAACACCACTTCCTGTAGCGCTTTGCTTCTGAGGTGAACAGCCGTTGGTTGAATAACAAGCAAATTTCCCATGATTCATAGCTAAAGTCACCTTGTCCACACGGCAAACACTGTTTACTGTTGTGTGAATATTAGATGCTGTTTGTGTTGGAGGTGTCGCATTCGGTTTTGACATTATAATTATCAGCGAAATACATTCGTGTTATTTCAGACCATAACCTTGAACGCCATCTGGGAGTTTAGTGTGACAGAGTTTAGTAAAACATAGACATCATATTTAAAAGTTTCTATGCTGTAAAGGGCAACAATTCAATATTCTAGGCTAAAAAACTGACTACATAATGATAATCTGGTCATAACTGTCCACGTTTAATAATTAATTTGTTATCATAGTGGGGAAACAGTTTCGGTCAAGTAAATGTTGGGCATAACATAAAGTAATTGACTAGGGTATAGGATTGTAACATTTACAAAAGTCGCTTTAAGGCAAATTAAATCCCCTGGCGGCCATATTGGCAATTTCCCTGCACAGCTATTTCCTGTAATTAAAGAACAGCTCCTATATACTGGAATGGGAAAATAGTGAAACCTCCAATCAAATCAGCTTGAAATTCTCATATCACAATATCACAAATTGCACTGAACCAGTTCAAACCGTGAAAACAACATTTTACGCTCTTTTAATTGTAAGTCAGTTAGCATATGAAAGTTTGCAATTTACCCCATTCATTATGACCCGATGATCCTTTTTTTTCAGAACCAGCCACCCTTAATAGACATTTTAAGCTACGCTTAATATTCTGAGTAATAACTCTTATTAAAATTTTACCACACATTATTGCCTCCTGTAATTCTTAACAGCTCATTAACGTAACCCACTAATGACGGTTTTTAAAGACATCATAACTGTTTTACATATTTGCCCACAGACCCCCAGCTAGCCATATTAGCTGTGGGGTCTTCGTGTTAATATGTTGTTAGAACGCACCACGCTCATGTCGAGATCTCGTTTCCACCTCAAAAAAGCATTTTTTGGATCACTTGCAACAGCAGGAAAAACAAACAAACAGAGCTACTCGTTCGACACAGCATGCAGGTAAAAGCAAGATAAGATAGAAAAATGAACATGAGGCAGGGGGTTTTAAAAGACACTAAAGCAAACAATAAACTTCTTTCAGTCAAAACCTCAAGAAGCTTCAAATTACCTTGTGCGCAGCTTTAATTTCTGAGCCTAGAAATATGGAGGCAATACGTATAAACAAATGCGTGGCGCCGTATCATTATGAAATTGCCCATTGGCTTTCGACATCATAATTAAAGTAATTACATCACAGTTTAATAACCCACACAAATGCATTCAAAGCTTATCTCTGGAAGCGATACTCAAAATCACATTCACTTGTTAAACTGCCCTTCCGCAACACGTACAATTTTTCTGTTGTTATTTGTTTATCTGTGCTTATCCTAATGTCAAGTCGTATGAAAACAGTCACAAAACGCCCCAGATACAGTATTTAAATGTGTTTATTTGGCTTATGTAACATCTTTTATCACGATTTAATTCATTATAATTTGTTCTGAAAACTGTGTTTTGATAAATATATTTCATATTAGATGTTTGATCCATATTTAATTTGACTTGATAAGTAATATTGTGATTAATATTGCAATAATGTGATTCGTTCCCTCAAAATATTTCTACTATGTTATGTTTGTTTTGAAAATACTGTATAAATTCACATTGCACTGTAACCCAATAAAACATGTCAAAAACATGACAGTTAATATATAAGGTAATATCTGAAAAGACATTTACCTCTATGTTAAATTTAATTTACATTATGGTGTATGGCTACCATTTTGCAACATCCAGTCAGTCACGTACTTTAAAAGCGCCAGTAATTGCTCACAGTCAGACTGTGAAAACCCGTAGTTTATTCTTCAAAATTGTCTCATAAATTCATGCACGTTGACCAATAAACACCACTGTGCATCAAGGCATGTGAATGCATTTGCTGTTTCAGTTGCTTCAGTAGAGGCTATCGGTACATAGCACTCCAATTTGTATGCTAGTTACACACGCTTTAGCAGAGGCGGTTGCCGTGCCACAGTGTTGGATGGACCCAGACGGGTCCAGTTGGAGTTTAGCCTCAGCAGCCAGTTGGAGATTAGCCTCAGGCTAACAACACAAAGTCACTCGGCGTAGACAGTCCAGTCTGACTAGCATTCATAACTGTGCAGATGTTCGATTTTCGCACTGATATAACAGCATGCAGCTGTACCAAAACATCTATAGATGGCATCTAAATGGTCCTCCTTGGACCTCCTTGAGCCACGAACATCTCAGCTACTTTATTGTCCCTCATCCCAGGTTAGTAGTCAAGCGTTAGTGTCAAGTTATCTTGCAATACAAGCCCACATTGAAAAATTTCTTTAATTAAATGAACCTAATGCTTTACTTATTTTACTTAAGTTTACATAACTTAGCTAATAAAAACTAGCAAATATCTTACTTCAATGGCTTCACAGAGCTACAAACCTATACATCATAAAATTATGATGTCATCTGACATGACATCATAAGTGACATCACATGACAACGTCACAACAATGAGTAAATGTTTAAATGATACAATGGCGCTTACCGTGATTCGATTTGGAGCTGTGGACAGGGGTGTAGTGATTTTTGGAGCCCGTTCGCTGTGGCGTGTCGTCTTTGGATGAGCTGTTCAACGCTGCAAAGTTTTCACAGTCGTACTGCGATATAGGAATTGGTCCTTGTTGTCTGAGAATATCGGCTAGAGCTCTGTGGAAAAAATGGATTTTCAACTCATTGTCACATAAATACGATAAAGTAACTTGGTGTTCCCAGGTTAGCTACAGGAACGCCATACACGGGCGAGACGATACGAAAAAGCAATAGCAATTCAAAGATTTCTTCTACACACTCTTCTTTTGACTGGATTCATAAAACAATAAGGAAAGAAAATCTATAAATAGATGTTTAATCATCCGTAAAGCTCATTTCCATGTTTCTTGAGTTACACCTGGTCTATGTGGGAGGCCTAAGGGACATGAATTCAAAACCGTGTTATGAAAGCCTGGAGTTACTGTTAGCTCTGTAAATGTTTACACTTACTGGAGAAATTGAATTATTTTTGCCTTTGTTGCCCTGCAGTGGAATTGACAAAACAGTCAACTGTACGTTTTTTCTATTACACGCATTTCAGTTTGTTTGTTGATGTTGCTTAGCTGAGCTTTCGAGTGTCGCCTAGAAACCACACCAATACCACACCGATGGCCTTCCTGTTAGCTCAGCTGGTAGAGCATTGTGTTAACACCACAAAGGTTGTGGGTTCGATCCCAGGGGAAGGCTAGTCCTGATAAAAAATATGTGTGCCTTCACTGTAAGTTGCTTTGGATAAAAGCGTCTGCCAAATGACTAAATGTAAATCTTGTACCACGAGCATAAGAAAGAATAGGCACTTTTTTATATACGTTCATTGTCATGTTTATATGCTATAAGGAAAAGTAAGTGACAAAGGGCAGACAGTTTCTTCACATAACAGAAGACTCAAGTATTCACTGAGTGGGATAATGGCTCTGTGTTAGTGAGCAATGAGACTAACTATTGGGGTTAGATAGATAGAAAATAGATGAAATATAAAATCACAGCTGAAGGAAAACACTGGGCAGTTTAATAAATAAGAATAATGTCCAAAATACTGAGAGTTGATTTTGTAAGATTTTTATGCAACCCCACCATCTTTAGTGCTGCGTGCGCGCGCGCGCGCGACAGGACACTGTTATGAAATGCGCGCCCACCGTGCACATCAAATGGGGGGGAAAGATTGCCAAAATGAGGGTGTTTGTTCTGCCACTGGTGCATATTAAAGTTGGGATTTTGATCACAACCC